>BMAU01018674.1:1082500-1217500 GCA_019973935.1 Trichonephila clavipes | reverse complement strand
CGCTTAAACTCATAAATGAGGTATGCAAGGCAGACAGTCTTAAACTTTTAAACATTAATATCTATTTTTTTGAATTATAAATACTTTCAATTTCAATTTAATTTAACACCAATCGGTGCACAATGTTTTTGGTTAACCTGTCTTTAGCTAACACAAATAGATTCGACGGTTTCCCAACACGTGAACACGCAACATATAGTTGCCCATGAGAAAAACATGGATTTTCCAAATCTAAACCACAAATGGACATTGTTTGACCTTGAGATTTATTTATAGACATGGCGAAAGCTAAACGAATTGGAAACTGTAGCCTTTTGAAGGGTATGGTAGAATCTGATGGTATCATCGGAATACGTGGCAGCAGGACCACTTTTCCTTTAAACTTCCCAGCCAAAATGGTTGCTTCAAGAATGTTTCCGGTGATCTTTTGATGACCAAACGCGTACCGTTACATAATTGAGGTGGATTCAAATTACGGAGGAGAATAATAGGGGAACCAATCTTTAATCGAAGATTATGTGGTGGCATTCCAGGGATATCTAATGAATTTAAAAATTCAATCGGAAAATTTACACTTTCATTTTCATCAACAACAGTATCGATTGATTTAAAAGACATCAGATCGCCTGGTAACAACTGTTGTATCTGGAAGTTAATTTCATCAACATCAATGTTTTTGGCTGCCAAAATCGCCCGTTGACTAAGCCATTCATGATTCAAATAATTATTCTGTATATCCGGGAAAATACTCTGAATCAATTCATTTTTATCCTGAACAACAGTGCAAAAATTGTCTGGTAGTTTAATGCATTGCGTATTTAGTTGCAGTTCTATTTTACCGTTCCCAATATGTAGTAGTTGTTCGGAAAATATTTGTGCTGATGGATCATTTTGCAATTGTACTCGCATATTTATGGTCAATCCAAGTGTTTCAACACTTCGCCATAAGAATGATTGTTTCAAACATGCATTAATCTCATCCGCGAAAGTAGAGCGAGGTATAACCGGTAAGGTCTGCCGGAAGTCACCAGACAAAAGTAAGATAGCACCACCGAAAAGTTTATTATTGCTGTTTAAATCTTGCATAGTTCTGTTTAATGCTTCAAGTGAATATTTGTGTGCCATTGTGCACTCATCCCAAATTATGATAGAACTCTTCCGCAACACTGCAGCTATTCCACTATTCTTTTTGATGTTACACATTGCATCTGGTTTATTATGAACGTCCAATGGCAGCTTGAATGTTGAATGTGCTGTTCGCCCACCATCCAGTAAAGTAGCCGCAATGCCTGACGATGCTACTGCTAATGCGATTTTTTGTTGCGACCGTATTTTGGCAAGAATCAACGATATTAAAAATGTCTTACCGGTTCCACCGGGTGCATCCAAGAAAAAAACCGCCTTGTTCAGCAGCAACAGCCAGCATAATCCGATCATAAATAATTTTTTGTTCTGCTGTCAGTAACGGTTCACTGTTCATGATAATTGTTGCTAAACTTCCATGGTCATATTGATTTTCTCGTTGTAAATCGGTATTGACTAAGTCGGTGGCTGGACGATTAGGTGATGGCATACCATAATGATTAAGTGGTAAATTTGAAATAAGAACACATAAATCCTCGATTAAGACCAATGCTTCATTGTACATCTCTGGTGTATAATCTATGTTTTGGGATTGATTTGTTTGTCTAATTCGGTGCAAGATGTCTTCTGTCATACAATTTTTATATTTTTCCCACAAAGTTTGTGCTTGCGAGGGATAACATGTCGTCAAAATAATTGCAAACAACTGACGAATGTTATTCGGTGTTGATGTCAACGCAGCATCAGCAAGCGTTAAGTCCCAATGGTTATCGTCTTCTAGCAATTGCAGTTCACGACATGCATCCTGGTATGTATTGAATATTCGACCATTAACTGTTCGTAAAAATTCAAAAGACGTTGGTCCGGGAACATTAACCAATAACAAACGTAAATAGAAGCACTCACGTTGCTTTGGATGTACCGTGTAAAGTCTCCCCAATGTCTTAGCTTTGAATATGCCTGTAATGGAAGGATGTGGTTTTCCTTGTTTCCGTGGCTCCCATTTTTTACTGGATTTGTTCCATGTGAAATAACGTGGAACATCACCATACACCAATGTCTTCGCGAATTGGCCAAAAACATCAGGTTTTTGACACAATGTAAAAAATTCAGTTAGAGTCGTTTTCGGAGCTTCGAACGCTCTTTGGAGAACATTTTCTTCAGTGAAGTATACACGTTGACCGTTTTCAAGATGTATTGCCAGATGTTCGACAGCAGGATCTCTTTCGTGGATGGGAAAGCTGAGAATATGCCAAATAGCTTCATTGCTGCTAATGTATCTGCCCATTTAGTATCGTGCTATTTCGTCATTTTTATTAATGTTTTGTACTTCAAATATGGCCAAATCACTGCCTTTGTTTACATAATTACAAATATACTTAATTGATTTAACAGAACTGCAAAGCTCAACATTGATATGAGCTTTGTAAGTTTTTGAAAGTAGTGGTGAGTATGGTACCACCCACTCATTATCAAACTCAACTTGATTTGGAAAGTTCGGCAGTCGCATTGTAAATGTGTGGCCACCATTCTCAGTACTTCTGCGGCGATACTTTGGATAACCATCAATATCCGTGAACGTGTCATTCGTATGCGGCTTTGGGAAGTTTTTTTTACATTTTCCATTTTCCATGCACGGTGACGTCATGTTGAAAGCACCGCATGGCCCATGGATCATGTGTTTGGTGACAATATCAAATAATTCTTGATCAATTAATGGGTCTGGAATTTCGGCTGAAATTATTTGATCGATTTCTTCAGGACGGATTCTATCTTTAAGCCAAACCAAAATGTGGGCATGAGGCAAACCTCGCTTTTGCCACTCTATCGTATCAACGTGTGATACCAAAAATTGAATATTTAACAATAAAATCAATTAAGGATTTCAATTTTTGTTTAAACACACGCGCAGTTAAATCATGACGATGAATGGCTTGTTGTCCTGGCAATAGTAAAGTTTGTATCTCTTCCCAATTCGGATTACATGTGAATGTAATAAATAAATCCGGTCGGCCGTAATGACGTACGTAAGTCATCGCATCTTGCATGTATTCCTGCATGTTCCGTGGACTGCCAATGTAGCTTGAAGGTAAAATGAAAGCATTACCGATGTCATTGGGATTTAAATTTCCATCGATGTTTCCAGCAACAGCATCTCGTAAGTGAATATATTCTTCCGATCGTAGTTTTGCCTGATTAAATCGAAGGAATCGCAAGCGTTCGCTTTCGACCTTAGCATACATATCAACAATGTATTGATGGAACAGCTGACGATATCGAAGGATATAATTGTCTTGATGTTGTCTAACCATTATTCGGTGTGCGTAGTAGTTCATTGAGCTAACTTTATTATTTCTGTAATCACCTAAAAAAATAAAAAATAAAATGCAATACGAAATTAAATCAATACATATAGTAAGAAAGTAAACAGATAATTGTCAAATTTACCGGTATTTGGATCATACTGTTTGATATTAAGGTGATATTCATCTTGTACTTGCCAAAATATCAATGGATATTGTAGTGCGTCATATGAACGGTGTAGATCCGAAATCGTACTGATAGTGTTGTCTCGCCGTGTAGTTTTTATAGATCTTTTGTCAACTGGATCACCAACCATGATAACAGCAACCTCATCAACAGTTGGAGCGTTGAATCTACCAGCATGTTCACCTAATGGTACTTTGTCGGCTTTTATGACGATTTGATAATTGTCATTTTGCAGTCGTGGCGAAACTCTTTTGATCAATTGAATTAGTTGATTGTGATCTTCTAAAAAATTTTCCAATAATATCACAATTGCTCTTTCCTCTGCTTGTTCAATAAAATTATACAGGCACCGAGTCGTCACGCGCTCTTCACAATCGCCCATAAAATAAATTTGAAGAAATTTCGGATTGTTATCAGGCATTGGCATCAGTGATCCGATTTTATGGTACACCTGGCCTTTAATTTTGAATGTAGTTTCAAAATTACGTCCATCGGATGCACGATCGCAAATTTTAGTTGCCCCAAATGACGTCATTTGGAAGCAAGAATTAAATTTGCGTATCTTACGCAAAAATAATTTGGAATCATCTGAATTGCCAGTAAGAAGGGATAATAAAGGCTCCGGCGGAGCGGGTAGAGGTGACAGCACAACTTTTCCTGATGCGCAGCACATGCCGGCTGCTTCATTCCGAAATTTCAATGCATGACAATATTGACATACTTTATCCATTCCACCGATAGCAATTTTTGAATGCGCTGAGTAGTTAATATCTGGTGCATATTCAAAAGCAAGCCGAACGAATGATGCACGTGTTAATGAGCGGCTGATCCGTTGCCTTTGTCGATCTAGTGCTCGTACTGTAGCTATGTTTCGTTCTCGTGCCACTCTTGTTCTCGTAATATTCTGTTGCAGACGTTCGTCACGCTGTTCTTGAGATTCTCGTGCACGACTTTCTGCAGTCCTGATTCTTTGAGCTGCATTTCTTGTTTCGATTTGTTCTGGTAATTGCTGAGCTCTTTCAACACGTTTGCGTCGCGACCCTTTGCTGCTCGCGTTGTTGAGGTTAGATTTTTCGGTGGCATTTGACTGAAAATAATAATTTAACATTGAAATAATAAGTGCAAAATAATTTTCAATAGAGATTAAATAAAAATAATATAAAAATTTTTGTACAATTATTGAAAAAGTGTGGGGAGTTTTGTGCCATTTTCTCATTGATATATTAATTAACTTTTATAAAACTATGTGATATTACTTACATGTGTAAATTGAAATTATTGTTCCTGTGCTCCTACTGTGGCTATGTCTCGTTCTCCTGCTGCTCTTGTTCTTATGATATTCTCTTGAAGACGTTCGTTACACTGTTCTTGAGATTCTTGTGCATGACCTTCTGCTGTACTGATTCTTTGTGCTAGATTTCTTGATTCAATTTGTTCTGCCAACTGATGGGCTCTTTTAATACGTTTGCGTCGTGCCTCTCTGGTGCTCGCGTTGTTGAGGTTAGATTTTTTCCGTGGCATTTGACTGAAAATAATAAATTATCGTTTAAATATGAGAAAAAAAAATTGAAAATCATTCTAATTAACTTTTATAATTATGTGATAATACTGACATGTACATATTTAAATTATAGAGTTTAAATAATAATTTCAATAAGAATTGAAATACTAATTTAATCGTTTAAATATAAGAAAAAAATCTGAAAAACTTGTTATCATAGCACATTGAAATAATAAGTGCTAAATATTTTTTAATAGCGGTTAAATGAAAACAATAAAAAAAAAAATTTTGTACAACTATTGAAAAAGTGTAGGAAATTGTGTATCATTTTTGCATTGACATTTTAATTAAATTTTATAATTATTTGATAATACTTACATCAGTCTAAGTAACACGTGGCCGGCTATGCTAACACCAAAAATTTAAAAAGTGGAAATAATTGAATTATACGGTATTTCGTTCACTACAAAATAAATTTAATTAATTTTATAGCGTCAACAACACGTGGTAATTATGCTATTAAAATATAGCTTATATGACACGTTCGTAGATTTACCATAGCAGCGCCATCTATTGATTACTTACTCAACCCAGTCGAAAGGTATCGACATCTGTTAGAATCATTTGGAGTTAACAGATAATTGTGACTGTCAAATAATAACAGACAATAATTAGCAATAAATTAAAATTGCGACTATAATTTGAGATTTAAACTATCCTATCTCTCAAGTTAGATCGAACTGCACATGGTGTGCGAATTTTATTATAATCGGTTAAGTGGTTTAGAAGTCCATTGAGGACAAACATTGTGACACGAGATTTATATATATATATATATATATATATATATATATATATATATATATCTTAATATCGTATTGCAATTAATTTTTTGCGGTTCTGCTCTCACCCCTCGTATTTGGCGGGAACATGTTACTGCACTCTTGGCCATCGTTTACACTCCGAATTAGTAGGTTATGTTTTTCTTTCTATGTTATTTAGTTTAATGATTTTTTAATATTTAAATTCTACATATATAATTCTTTCCTTTCCTCTTGGTACATAGTATGACAAATTACAGGTGAAGGTTGGCTGGCCAAAAAACTTGTTTAAACCTGCAATCCTGGTTCCTAAGACCAGGAGTTTGTCATTATACTATGTGCCTTCTTCCTAATTTTAGTTATCTTACGTATATAACTATATGTTTATTTTTATATTTTCGTTTATATATTTGTGTATATGTATATATATATGTGTAAATTTATATATATGTGTATGTATATGTATATAATTATATATTGAATTTTTTTATATTGGATTTTATATATATATATATATATATATATATATATATATATATATATATATATTATTCAAATTTTCAATCGTAATAAAATACCTTCTATTCATCCATTCAAAGTAGGAATTTACTTAATTTTTTTATATTACTTGTTTTTTAGGTGATTTCAAAAATGAACAGAAGTGTAACATATAAATGTTTAAAAATTGAAAAATCGTTCATAAATATTTTGTTCAAAGTAAACCGCATTTATGAATCTCTTTTTATAAATTTTCAGCAGATTTTTTCGATTTTTTTTTTTATTAAACAGTATTTTGCAATTTTAACTTATCCTTCATATAACTTACAAAATAAACAACTTACCAAATAAATGTAAAAATCGTAAAAACAAGTAATATAAAAAAAAATTAAGTCATTTCCTACTTAGATCAACAAAGAAAAAATTTATTTTAGCTACTTTTTACTAAATAGTAACAATTAATATAAATATGTACATACATTGACAGAATCACAACATTAAATGGTAATTAATTTTTATTAATTATCATTAAAGTATCGTATTGTCATCCAAAACAGTCGTGTATATAAAATTTCAGTTCAACTGAATGCTTTAAAACGTGAGAAAAAAAACCTTTCAAGTTTTGACACAAGTCGCCAAAAATGCTGCCAATGTGGCTGTATTTGTAATTCTTTAAATAATTAGTTTTAATCAATTAATATTTATTAATTACAATTAAATTACTGCATTTTCATCCAAAATAATCATGTATATAAAATTTCAGCTCAATTGAGCGCTTTAAAATGTATTTTAATAACGATTGAAAATTCCTCGCAAAGATAAATAAATAAACAAATAGAAAGTGTGAGCAAATAGTAGGAATTGAAAAAATAAACAAATAAAAAATCCGTACGCTGCATTTTTTTAAAAAGAATAAATGCTTTACAAGCATTTGAACCTCCATGTAACCTCTAACGAACTTCTATTTTTCGCATTTTCCCTATTTTCGGTACTTTTTCGTGGAACCAAGAGCATTTTACTATTTTCTTTGCAAAAATGGCCTCCAAATAGCGAAGTGCATTTGTATATAACGAACTTCTACTTTTGTAGCTCGATTTTTTTCTCTGTATTTTTAAAATATATTTCAGGATATTTTTCAAATTATTCTCTCTTTTAGCCCATTTTGTGGTGATCAATGACTTTGAACTTGTCTTACCAGTGTCTAACTCTCCTAGAGCAATGAAATGGCCATAATATTTCGAACAAAAAAACGCAAATAAAACTTACAGATTTTATCAGTAATTAAATTTAAGTGTGCATGTGGCAGTGTATGTTTAAAATTACTGGTTATAAAATAATGTACGTTTAAAATTACTCGTAGTCTTAAAATTAGAAAATGCACAACGTTTAAGAATTTAAAATTTGCTTTTTGTGGTTTTTAAAGTATATAAAAAGATGAACTTTTTTTTATTTAACGAACTTTTTTTGGAGGGGCAGGGGGAGGGATTTAGTGACTTTGTTAGAAGTCCATCTGTATTTTGGTTTTATTTTTAAACAAGTAATATAAAAAAAAAACTTTTAAGTCAATTTCTACTAAGGTCAACAAAGAAAATTTTTATATATTTTAGATACTTTTTATTAAATAATTACTATTTACGGATGACAAGCGAATGACCTTGCAATTTTCCATAGCTGGTAGTTCGATACCAAAGGTAGTTGGATAATCAATGTATACTGTCGCCATCTATTGGCTTCATTCGGAACAAATATAATTTCCTCTGCCAAAAAAACTAAAATTAATTAACTTAGTTCAATTAATGAATTAATATACAAAAAAACTGTATTAAAATCAAGTGTCAACCGCTTCAACTTTTATACAATGTATTTGAACTTGAGTGGATAAATAAAAAGTATTTTATCAACGATTGAACATTTAAACAAGATATATGTATAAATAGGAAGACTGTGAACTAATAGTAGTAATTGAAAAAAGGTACTTTTCAGTAAATTCTTTTAAACTTCTGTAATATTTTAAATTTAATTATCGGAGCACTTATATTAAATTTTTATTTCTTCGAGCCCTTTTCACTACTGAGTAATAGTAAAAAATAATCTATCTTAGTTTATATTGCGCTAGTGGAGGTTAAACCCCGAAAGGATTATTTGCGCTTTTTAAATGCAAACACTCTTCATTCAGTATTTTAGTTTTAACATAGTAGTTATTAGATAGACATTTTAAGTCAATCTTATTAAGATTGCTTTTAAAAAAATGTAACTTCCCATGCCGGGAATCGAACCCGGGCCGCCTGGGTGAAAGCCAGGAATCCTAACCACTAGACCACATGGGATACGTTGTTTCTGTCAAGAGAAATCCAAATTCACAGAGACACGAATTTTTTAACACGCACTGTTTTTGTATTTTTCAGTGCCCAAAAATAAAAGGTGAAAGTATTGCTGATAAATAAATGAGGAAACATATTTTTCTGATAAGTTTTCAATAAATCAGCAATGTTTTATTTCAACGGAAATAATTTAGGCAATATTTCATAATTGATAAGAAAAATAGTTACCAATATATACAAAGAAACGCGACTCACTCATTCACTCGCTAACTCATCACGATATCTCCGGACGAATTAGACCTAGAGACTTGAAATTTGGTATGTCTGTTCCTCTCTCATGAAGTATAGATCCACTAAGAACGGATCATGCAAAAATTGACCCCCAAGGAACACTGCAGGGCCTTAAGGGGCGTTATAGACAGATATTCCCTTTTTCGAACTATTAGACCTATTAACCTGAAATTTGGAAAGTACAGTCCTTTCCCCTGGAGTAGAGGTCTGCTACAATAAAGGTTTTGCAGAAAGTTACCCTTAAGGCGTGTTGTAGGTCTTAAAGGGCGTTATAGATAAATATTCCTGTTTTTGAACTGCTCGACCTACAAACTTGAAATTTGGAGTTTTGCAAAGATCGATCCTTAAAAGGAATTGCTGAGATTTAAGAAGGAGTGTTATAGATAAAAAAAAAATTCTGTTTTTGAACTGTTAGATCCAATTACTTGAATTTTGGTAAGCATGTTTCTTTTGATTAATAGAGATCTGCTAAAAATAGGTCTTAGGGAAATTAACCCGTAACTTAGAGGGTTACGAGGTTTATCGACAGAAAAATTTCCATTTTCCACTTATTAGATTTAGACTTTAATTTTTGGCATTAATGTTTATTTTATTGAGAAGAGATTCAGTAAAAGGCTTTTGCGGAAATCCATTTTGGGGCGGCGGTTAGGAGAGCGTAAAAGATAATTCTACATCAATTTTGGAAATTGAAGTCCTGTTCTTTTTTAATCAAGAGGTGACGAGTTATAAGAATGTTTATCAATGTCTTTGAACAGGTTTTCCCTGTTGTAAGTAAGTGATTTTATCGAATCCCTCAACTGTTTCAGTGAAATGATGAAATGAACTAGTCAGGATTTGCATTGGCAAAATGCTATACAGGGGAGGGGAAAGACACCTTGGGGGTCGAGTCCTTGTATTTCCTAACCATACAGGTAGTACTATCGATCCCCTAAGTATCAACCCCATATCTTTACAAAAACGGCACCATAAGATTAACATAGAGATTGATATTTTAGTGTGTAAACAACCGAGAGATAAGATGTTACACATTAAAAAAATACCAGCCTAATTTTCTAACTGTTTGTTAATTAGTTTCGAATAAATAATTTGTATTTCATGAATATTATTGTATTACTTACCTCTACGTGTAACGGCTAGTATAATTTATACTAGCAATTACCCACCTGCTACCCTGGGTTTTTCGTGATTTTGTAAGATTATGTATTGCTTTTTTTAAGTTGTTGATATCTCTATCCTAGCGTAAAGCTTTCGAGTGTACTCAAAAACTTTCTTATATCTCTAGATTCTTGATGTAAAAGGACAGGAGTTGAATTTCTAAAACGGAAGTATGTTTATCTTTTACGCCCCCGTAGCCCCCTCTCCCTAGGAAATCTATTCCCTCAAAATCCATTCTTTGTGAATCTTTTATCGACTAACGAAACCTGCCAGCCAAATTTCAAGCTTATAAGTTCTTTAAGTAAGAAAAATCTTTAAAATTACAAATTCTTGGAATTTTAGAGACTTCAAAATTCAGTGGTTTGTATTTTAAATTCTAATGTCGCGCGTCGATTTCCGAGAAACATGAGCAGTTACAGATGGTCAGAAGAGATGGCATCCAAACAACGACTGCGAATCATCAAAACATCTCCAAAACTAGTTATGAGGAATATGAGACTTTTTTTCGGTTTAACTTCTATACCCGGTCTCTGTTTCTTTGTTCAATATTCTATAGTTACGAATTTTCTGTGATGAATGTTTAAAATAATGTAAATAACATATATATCTATGTGTGTAATAAGTTTATATTTCTCTATGTTGTATTTATTTTATGTAAAAATTGTAATATTCGCAAGCAAAGCCGTTTCTTATATTATAGTGGCGATTCAAAGGAAACTTGGCGATATCTTTGGCATCATTTTTAGTGACCATTTTTGGCAAATTCACGACCACAGGGTTTCTTCTGGAAATTAATTGAGAAATCTACTAATATCACGTTCTATGGCACAAGCGGATTTTTCTCAAAAGATCCAGGAGGCCTATAAATAGGGATTAACTCACCGAAACTGAGTGAGTTTTGTTTTGGCCTTTGACGAGTAGTATTGATTTGACAGTGAAGAGTAAAACAGCGACTGATTGTTACTTCGGCTGTTGTGTAGGACGAGCGAGTACTTGTGAATAATATTTTACACGCTTGTATTTTAGACAGTGATAGTTGTGTCTGAATGCCGTAGGTGTGAAGGGCTTTTGAGATTTAATCTGAGAATAAGCAGCTATATCCCTAAGGATTGTTTATCGACAATAAGTTCTCATCTCTGTTAGAGAATTGTCTTGTTCTTTGCGACTGATTGTATAAAATCCCCGAGCTCTTATCTGTGTAACACTATGATGGTTTGTTGTGGCTCTTGTCGCTTCATTAACGTCGTACTAAGGAGCAACAAGTCAAGTGACAAAAACGGATCCTAGGACCCCTTCTCCAAACTCCCACACCACATCCATTTGTGTGCCTCGACAGATGCAGCTCCTCGAAACGGTTTTGTTCTGAAACAAGTAACATGTTAATATCGATAAATATTTCAAGTTTCGAATTTCCGCACAAATGCTTAGTGAAGACCATATCATTTGAATGAGTAACAGTTCCCGGCAATCTAAACGCCACCGATCACTTACTGTATCGAACCCGTTTCTAGATAATTCGGAAATAAATCTTTTTTTTTATCTTAAAGTATATCTGTAGGCAGTTTGTAACTGGCTAAAAATGTTGTTGTTGTTGTTTTCTGATGCCACCTGTCTGACGTAGTCAGAGCGAGGCCCACGAAATTCATCGTGGCATGGACAAGAGGTACGCCTGTCGTTGGCTTTGAGCACCATACAGGTGACAGTACGATTTACCTCGGCGAAATTCCCCGAAGGGATGATAGATGGCGACACGACCTCTATCTCCACCTCCACAATTTCTGCATGTAAACTGAAGGGGAGGGAAATATTCTCCAGTCTCTGCGCTCGTGATTAAGCCCACAAGATTACGGACCCACTGATTTAACGAGCACGTACTCCGTGTGTACTCGGAGGGTGTTTGGTGGCATCGGGCATCGAACTCAGGCCTTCCGGTCTGGAGTCCGATGCTCTAACCACTAGGCTACCCAGGGCTAAAAATGTAATAACTACATTTATATTTTGAAGATCCCTAGAGTGTCTGTTTGGCTTTGGTGCTCTCGACAAAATTAAAACCTAGTACAAGTTCGTTTCGTCAGAGCTCAGGTGCCTCACTCTAAAAGGGAAACTTGGCGTCAAAACTACCTACGGCGATTGGTATCCGCCTATATGGTGCCCCACTAAATAAGATACCAGCTTCCGGGAAATGTACTAGGTCTGCAATGGTAAAACACCAATCCGTAGGCCATTACAAATAAATATATATATAAATGAATGTTTGTATATATGACCTCGTTTCACTTCAACACCGTTCAACCGATCAGTATGAAAATTGGCATGTATGTATATGTATTTCTTTTGTGGAGAAAGTTTTTGTACTATCCTCCTTGTTGCAGCTTTCCACCAGGTGGCCCTACAGAGCATCAATTTCTGCAGCGTTCAGTTAATCGCCAAGTAACCAACATGTTCGCCAAAAAGGATTTCAAATTGGCTCTATCGCCAACATTTTGCTATGTTTCCATTGAATCGCCATTATAATGAAGGGAACTACGTTGCTTGCGAATATTACAATTTTAATATAAAATAAATGCAAAAGAAAGTAATATTAACATATTACACCAGCGTTTCTCAAACTGTGGGGCGCACCCCCCCTCCCCCTTGGGGTGTGTGAAAACTCTACGAGGGGGCGCGAGCATATTGAAAAGTCAAAAAAAACAAAAGATTATTTTAAAAAAATTATTAATTTACTGAAAGTGAACAAACAAAGTACATTCTGGCAGAGTAAAGAATAAACATTCGCGTTTACACTAATATATTACACTTATAAATGTATCAGTGCTACAAAATGTACTAACTAATTAAACAATACTAAGTTAAGAACCAGTTTAACAATTACCAGTGAATCCATGGGATAGTCATAAATAAAATTATATACAAAAATTAACACTTAGCTTTATAATTTGTACGGTTTATAATTTAATCCCTTTGCTGTGAATTAAAAGTCACGTGATTCGCTTCCCATTGCCAACCATTTTCCACGCAGGCGCGCGCATGTGATTTATTGGGGGAGAATAAAAAAGCAAAAATAACCTGAAATAAGTAAATTCTTTGCAAACATTGTTAAGGTCCTTTTATTGCCTTCCAAAACCTTCGGAATAATTGTATGGACAGCAGTGCAGATAAAAGATCGTATTTCAGAAAGACGTATATATACGTCCGGAGAAATTAACGCTTTGACTGACCGAGACGTTTATATACGCTGGTGGCACTTAAGAGGTTAAGTTCGTATCGTAGTTTTAGCGTCGAAGTATAGTATTATTGAATTAAATACATTGTTACTGTGTGAGGGGGGGGGCGATGAAAATCATGGTTGAATATTGGGTCGCGAATATTGAAACTTTGAGAAACCCTGCATTACACGAAATTTGTAACAACTTACTACTTTTGCTGAGCAGATATCAGTTTAGGAAGGTGTCTTTAAAAATTTACCGACAAGAGAGTTACGGGCGTTATAAATAAAAAAATAATAAAATTATCAGCTATTAGATTTACAGATTTAAAATTTAATAAATATGGTGTGTTTTTTTCAGCTGAGATATGCAAAAAGCTTTTTTTTTGTTTAATTTGCAATTCATGTAAAACTAACCCAATAAAAACATTTTTATCCTTCCATTTGTATAGTTTAATTCTTCAATTCACCCGTGCGAAGAACGGGTATACCAGCTAGTCTTTTATAATTGCTAATATTGTTTTGTTGTTGATCTTTAAAATTATACTTGCAAATCTCTGGAAACCATTTCCTTGTGGCTCTTTTTCTTTGCCAAAATGGCATCAGTTTTTAATGTTCACATTGGCTAACTTAAAACATTTTTTACCGGAGAAGCAATTAGGCCTCATGAATAAAAAGTCTGATTTGATGATTTTCATACAATTTTAATATTCTTTGATTTTAAAGGACCAGCAAAGCTATGATAGACGAATAGTCAATGCTAGTGAGCTTTTCAATCGTTGATGTTCAAATAAACAAAGAATTCGAGACTTGATATCATTAAAAAATTATTGTATTGAATAGTAAAAGCTACTTTTCTTTACTCCTGTAATGAAATTGAATCTTAAGCATTTCATGTAATTTGTAGTAAATGTCTATTTAAATATCATGTGCCTCGCTTGGGTGTTAACACCAGAGACCAGGAATCGGCAACCCATGGCACGCGTGCCACATTTGACCGTGGTACAATTATTTGAGGCACTTTGCAGTACTCTACAAAATTGTCAATTTTTAAGTAGATGGAAATTGATCATTTTGAAATGAAATTTTTGTTCTATCATTTTCAAAATTATGAAAAGCAACAATTACGGAATCACGAAAAAATGTGAATGATAACTCTTACGATTAATCAACAGCTATATAATATTTTTGAATGTTATTGTGGAAAGATTTAAATTGTTTGAAAAAAAATTACATGTGCTCTTCTTTCCGCATTTGGTTCTATACATCTACAAGATGTGACACACACAGAAAAAGAAGACTAAGTGTGTAGCTTGAAAAAAGAGTAGAGTTGGCAACAACTGTTTTGATGACGTCATCCCACACACCTCCTCTATCCATTTGGCTAGTTTCGTCTTAACCGACTTCACCAGTTGGGAGCACTGCATCATTGAGTGAATACATGAAACTGCATTTTTCCGGAAAAATGTTGAATCCGCATCAAGTTTCTTGTGAAACTTAAGAAATCTGCCAAGGAAACATTTTAAATTTTAACCGAGGCTTATGGAGATGACACTTTGCCCCGTGCACAAGTGTTTGAAAGGCATAATCGGGTTTCAGAGGGAAGGGCTAGTGCGGAAGATAATGAACGTGCTGGACGTCCAAGGTAAGCGATTGCAGACCAAAACATTGTCAAAATTCATGTTATAAGTGGGTTTCCACTCACATCAGTGGTCAGACTATTCATCAACACAACCACATTGAATTACTAAAAAAAACTTCGTGAAAAAAATTAGGAAAAAAAGGCCTGATTGGGGAGTGATGGACCAAAACAATGCACCTGCTCCCACGATCCTATCTGTCAAGCAGTTTCTGATCAGAAAAAACATTACTGTAATGGGGAATCCTCCTTATTCGCTTGATTTGGCCCCATGAGACTTTTTTTTATCCCCTACAGTTAAATCATGCTGAAAAGGCGAACCCATTTTATCTCAGTTTATGAAGTTCAGGAAAAAACGGGAAATTTCCTAAAGGGGCATCCAAAAACCTCGTTCCAGAACTTTTACCATCAATGGCAGCACCGAATGCAGAAGTATATGAATGCTGAAGGAAACTACTTTGAAAGTGATGCTGTCACGGAGAACTGATTCTGTAAGTACAATGATTTGTTGAACCAGTCTTGTTATTTTTGTCTCTCACCTCGTATTTGAACAAATCTTTTCTGCCATATGAAGCATATTTCGAGTCCGCAAAGAAATTGTTTAACTATTGAACGTTCAGAATCGTATCAAATTGAAAGCTGCAAATAATACCCCTAATATTGGGATATGAAGTAGCGTGGTACAGGGGAGGTTCATATTAAAATAATTTTTTTTTATTTAACTACATTGAAGGAATGTTCTTATTTTATGTTTAAAATAAATATGTTTAAAAGAGATATGTAATGGAACAAACACAATTATAATTTTACATTTTTGTATTGAAGGAATAGTTGTACGTTTTATTGTTTATTTTTATGTAATAAGTATCTTTACATGATGGAAAACTAATATATAATAAAGCTCTAAATCTTTATTCTTGACCACTATTTCCTAACTCTGCATGCATTTTTGGAGGAATCGAATCGCTTCATATATTTCCTTCAGTGTGGCACCCTGAATCATATTGGTAGATAAGTTTGGCATGACACAGCTACAGGTTGCCGACCCCTACCAAAAATTTTACAACTTTTCCGTAAATTATTTGTAATGTGAAGATATTATGTGGAATAAAAATAATCGTTAAACAAATCTAATCATCAATGGTGAAAAGTTCATTGTTATTTTAGAATCATTTCGCGCCAAAACATTCCCAGAAAAAAAGGCAAATTAAGAAGAAATGCATTTGAAAGTCTTGAAAGAAAATGGCGAAGGTAGAATACTGGGCATGTATATTGTAATAAATATAAATATTGATGGTACTTTTCCATTCCTCCCGGCGCAAATCTAGCCAAGAAGGCTTTATTGGCAACAACACACAATATACAGATAAAAAATGTTACTGAATGTTAGTTTTCATTAGTTTTTCATTCATTTTTGATGTATTATAAAAAAGGATATTACTGATAAGAAAAGACCGCGAATTGTTTTGAAATGTGGTTGTAAAAGGTTACTAGCTTGAACATTCCGTTTGACGTTGGAAGAATCATTTTTGGCGATTTTATCACCTGCGCCAGCGAAACGAAAAATACCACATTGATTTTTTTTTAAAAAAAATAATTTTCCTTTTTAAAAAAAATATATTAAATTTTTTGTTTCTTTTTTTTTTTTTTGTTAAGAAAAACTGACATTGGCATTAATTAGTACTCTACGAACTTTTCCACCAAAGTAAGAATTTGTCATTACGTGGTCCATCGCCAAAAGCCCTCGTGTAACTGAACACGCACAGTGTGACGTTAACATTCACTCACTCAAGATTTTGTCAAGTTTGAGCGAAAACATTTCAATATCATAACGTTCGACTAACCGCCAAAGATCTGTTAGGCGTGATTTCAAAACCACGCCAAAAACGAGTAGCGGACCGATATCAAAAAGTTCCCCCTAGCACTTATTCTAACCAAACTAAATTTTGAAGATATAGTATTATAATTCGATTTATGTATTAAAAACGTACGGATATATACCAAGTTTGGCTCATGTTTTGGAACCTGAAAATATATTCTGAGTTTGAGTTCGATTCAAAGGATTGAATGAATAAAACCTCAAGTACTGTAGATTTATTGTAATGGATTTCTATCACAACGCATTGAATCAAGATGATTTACTTTTCATATATTTCCTGTTTAAACATACATAAGCATTGCTTAGACAATTGCGTGTTCTTGTCATCAAACAAATATGATGCCACATATAAAAGGATTCGACTAGTAGATCACCATCTGGTGGAAAAGAAAGATATTACAGAAGTTCTAGTCAGTGGAATAAAGTTGCAGAAACAAAATTAAAATTCGTGCTCCTGAAATTAATTGTATTGAGGTTTGAAGTTAAATAGTTACATAAATTCCTGCACAAGTTCTAATCCCATCTGCAAACTACAATTCAAAATTGTACTACAATTGTTAACAGCCCACTTTGTAGCTCTCTATTAATACAGATCCAATCAAAGTTAATCTTTAAAGAAATATAAAAAAGAATAACAAATATTCGTGAATTGGATCGATTTAAACATTTACACTTTCAACTCATAAGTAAATAACTCATCATATGTAGCTAACAAAGAATTTAGATTAATCATTAGAAATTTCATTCATGAAATACTTCTTTTTTAATTATTTCTTCGTTAATTTAAGGAGAGAGAATAGGATTTCAAAATAATATTGCTGTTGAACTCCTCAAGTCTAGAAAATTAAACACACGCAAACGAAAAATTTATTTTAAAATAAGAATGTAATGTTTTTAGAACATTAATGCATATATAATTTCTGAAATTTTTTTTTCTATCTTATAAAAATAATTCTTAAAAAAGAAATCCCAAATCACAGAAAATGCAGTTGACTGCGAAAAAGTATTTTACATACAGGGAATAACAGTGTCCTGATCAATTATGTACAAAAACGTTTCGTATTCTCAAACTCTTTAGAACCTTAGCAAAGATCCGAATTACTCGACAAAATGTATATTGATTTACGAAAGACATATATTCCTTTAGATATTTTTCCAATCAAGTTTCAAAAAAAGGAAATTTTTAATCTGTGTCATTTGCAGTTTTCTTCCCGGAACTTTCAAAAGTGTTTTGCTGAAAATTCAGAAAAAGATTAAATTAATTCAAGCGATATTTTGTTTATCAGATTGATTCCTATAAACTATTATTTTTCGTCTTTAACGCCACTCACGCGATTTTAAGTCAATATCTGTTCATTTTTAGATTTATTTGTGAATGGATTCCCCTCACTTCCAATAAATAAATTCAAAAAAGCGTAGGCACCATCAAATGCCATTTCATTGAATACCAAATGTAGAACTCGATTAAAAACATGTAAAAAACGAAGTACGAATGTTTCCTAGCACGAATTTCTTGCACATTAAAAAAATAAGTTTTGAATGGCGGGGATATATAAAAATTGCGTGAATAAATATGTTGATGTGAAGTATGAGGTACTTGTACATTATAATTTTCACCTAACAAGGCTCTAGTGATGAATATCCAAACATTATTTCAATCGCCGTTCTTTTTCGTTAACCTTATTACGGAAATTAAAACCCGCAGCACTTAAACGTGATGCAAATTTGGATCTTGTCTACAACGATGTAAATAAAATAATGTTTGGAGAGATTAATCTCTGGTAGATTTAATCTTTCTACTTTTCGTTAACCTAATTACCGAAATTCACACCCACAGCACTTAAACGTGAAGCAAATTTGGATCTTGTCTACAACGAAGGAAAAATTAATAATATTTTTCTCAGAAATAGATCTACTTGTGTGTTTAATATAAATTGTGAGGTAGGAAAATATAAATAAAATAATGTTAGAAGAGATTAATTTCTGGTAGATTTAATCTTTCTAATTATAGCAACAAAAAATTTTACATGTAAATGGAAATGGTTCGAAATATCTAGATCAAGGGGTCGGCAAACTCTTAGCTGTGGCAATATGATGTAGCGTGCCCCACATTAGAACACTTTTCAAACGATTTGATTCCCGCGATAATGCATGCAGAGTTAGAGGATAGAGATCAATAATATAGATATTTGCAGTTTTATTTTGCATCATTTAAAGATATTTCTTAACATTAAAAAACATTACAAAATGCTACTATTTCTTTACCAAAAATTTAAAAAAAGCAAAATTGTACATGTATATTTATTACGTATTTTTAAACATAGTTATTAAATAAGAAATATACACCAGAAAATATAAGCATTCCCCTTCATTAAAGTTAAAAAGGTAAATAAAAATTTTTAATACGAACCTTTATATAGTGCTTACACCTGTAAGGTAGTGCTTCTTAAACTTTCAATATTTGCGACCCAATATTCAATCAAAATTTTTATCGCCCCCCTTCTGCACAATAATAATGTTTCGAATTGAATAAGACTATACTTTGATGTTATAGCTACAATAAGATTTTAGCTTCCTAAGTGTCACTGGAATATATATACGTCTCACTCAGCCAAAGCGTTAATTGTCGGGGGCGTATGTGTACGTCGTTCCATAGTAAGATCTTTTCTGTGCACTGCTATCCATAAAATCATTCTGAAGGCTTTGGAATGCAATAAAAGTATTTTGGCAGAGTTTGCAAAGGATTTACTTATTTAAGAGGGTCTGCTATTTATTCCTTTTCTCCCCCCCACTCCTTCCAATACATTACATGCGTCACATAGCGCGTATACGTGAAAAATGGTGTCATTAGGGAGCGAATTGCGAAACTTTTAATCAGCGGTTAGGCGATTTATTATAAACAGTACAAATTATTAAGATAATTTTCAATTTTTGTGTATAATTTTTGTTGTTCTTTTGTGAAATTATTTCCACTCAGGTATCTCGGGACAGTACATTTATTTATATACAAATACAAAAAAGATCACGGAAACTCTGCCCACAGCAAGTCTGACCCAAAAGCACACAGCGACCGGTCAGCTAGTGAAACCCGTAGAAGGAATGCGTGGGAGTGAAGCGGGAAAAACTACGCGTGGCCAAGTCACACAATTATCCTTCTGCCAGAAAAAGTAGTTCAGTCGCTTCTCACCCCAACAATTTTATGTGTGAGAAGTCCATGGAGTCATTGGTTCTTTTTAAACTTGTTCTTAACTTAGTATAGTTAAATTAATTATAAAAAACATAGGACAGTACTGATGGATTTATAAGTGTATTATATCAGTGTAAACACGTGTATTTAATTTTTTTTATTATTTCAGAATGTTTTTTTTTCTTGTTTACACTTTCAGTAAATTAATAATTTTTTAGAATAATTTTTTGTTTTCGACTTTTCAATATGCTCGCGCCTCCCTAGTAAACTTATCACGCCCCTAGGGGGACGCGCCCCACAGTTTGAGAAACGCTGCTGTAAGGTTCTCCGATCCACGCCTAGAGGTGTGGGCTTGTTAAACAATATCTTTGCGGATTCAAAGTATTATTCATATGAGGAAATATTTTTTGCCTAGATATGTAGAAACAAAAACGGAAAGCAGAACGCATGCACCTTTTTTTTTTCCCTTTAGACAAATTTTTCCAGCAATGACATTCAATAATTTACACAAGAGCTGTAAATTTATCTTTCATCTTTCAGATTATTCTGAAGATGTTGTCGAATCAAGGGCCGTGGGTAGCCTGGTGGATAGAGCATCGGACTCCAGACCGGAAGGCCTGGGTTCGACACCCGATGCCACCAAATACTCTCCGAGTACACACGGAGTACGTGCTCATTAAATCAGTAGGTCCGAAAGTCTTGTGGGCTGAATCACGAGTGCAGGGGACTGGAGAATATTTCCCTCCAGTCCCATGGCAACATTGTGGAGGTGGAGATAGGTGGTGTCGCCATCTATCGTCCCTTCTGGGAATTTCACCAAGCTAATTCATACTGTCGCCTGTATGGTGCTCAAAGCCTAGGCCAACGACAGGCTTACTTCTAGCCCCTTGCCATGATGAATTTCGTAGGCCTCATTCTGACTACGTCCACCAAAAATTAACAAATTTGTAAAGTAGTGCAGAGTGCCACTAAGAATTGTACTCCGTGCCACATGTGGCACGCTTGCATAGGTTGCCGACCCCTACCTGAAATATTTTTCTACAGACTTAAAGATTTATTTATGGTCGGAGCATTTGAAAAAGACGTCTTTGATTTTTGACGAAATTGGTGGATTGTATAATACGCATGTACCGTAATTTGTTATATTCTTGGTTAATCACGATGTTGCCTAACGAACAGTTTGCACCAACTAACAGAAAAATACCAAACATAGTACAAAATAAATGTATATTGAGAAATTGATCAATTTCTTTTTTTTTTTACCGAAGTTCATTTTTATAACTTAAAGATAGTTGTTTAACTAAATTAATTATATAACGCACTCTCTTTATATAAATACAAATTGTTTAGTATTCAATAACTGAAATATTCTTAATCAGACTTCTTCTTATGAGACATAATATTCATTGATCCTATTATTTTCACTTGAAAGAAATCTTTAATGTCCTTTTGTTAAGTTTCCAGACGATAAATGATCCTGAGAATAGAATTCTTTCAATGATCTTTCAAATCCTAATGGAAAAATATCACGTTTCGATGAGTTCTTTTCTGATCAATAAAAAGTTATTCTGTCTTACAATGCTTAAAGTTTCAGCGCGATGCGTATGAGTGAATTGAAAATAAAAGTTAAAAAAAAATAGCCTGTAAATATGCGAGGCTTTTCATGCGTACTGAGGTTGAGCAAAGTTAAAGGATGGAATAATGAATAAAACGCGATGTCAATTGAAGGAATAATTTTAGGTAATTATTGCGCCTATTTGGGACAATTTTTTAGAGCAAAAGTGTTTAAAAATGATTAAACTTATAAAAAGATTACCGATATTTCATCAGATTTAAATGGGTTTTAAATTAAATAAGTTTACCATTTTATATAAATATACATGTTAATAAGAGCCACAAATTGTAAAAGTGTTTCTGACAACTTAATAAACATTTGGTAAATTTTAACTCAAAATTTTCAAAAACAAATACTGTGAGTAAATAATTTCCCATAGTTTTTTGTTAATTAAATGTTTCATATCTGAAATGTTTTTAATTAAATATTTTGAAAGAGAGATTTTTGAAGTACGGCAAAATAATATGTATAGTGAAATAACGCTCTGGTTATGATATTTAAAACTTTATTTGATCATTTTTATGTTAAAATTTGCAGTAATTAATGTATCATGATGAGAGTCCTTTTTTTTAAACTTGTCACACCTCTGTGCAAATTCATATTTAAGTGCTTTTAAACATGTCTGAATGCAATTTTTGTGTATCATTATTGTATCAATTCACAGTAATAATACTAAGCTGCTGCTGCTAATACAATTAAATAAACATTATTTACAATTTATAATTAAAATAGTTGTAAGTAACATCCATATTAATTTCAATTAACAAATCAATGTTCTGAATTCTAACAAATTGTTTTGGAATTCAAAAATAATTTATGTAGTAGCATATTTTAAGGTAAAAAAAAGTTTCGAGATTCAATTTCTTTTTAAAAAATAAATAGTTTAATTTTGTTTTAAAAAAAAGTAAATATATTGGGTTAGTGCAAAAAAAAAAGTACTGCGTGCACTTTTTTTGTCTATGAAGTGTAAAAGGCGTAAAATGTCCGTAACCTAGGGCTCGAATAATCACCAGTTTTGTCTAGAACCTCTTGCAATCTTCTCGAGTAAGAGATGGCAGTCGTTAACACTTCTTTGCCTTACTTCCATTTTTGTGAAATAAATCAGAGTGATACAGTTCATGCTCTAGATCAGTGATTCCCAAAGTGGTCTATATAGACCCCTAGTGGTCTATGACGACTTGCATGGGGTCCATTCAGTGAAAAAATAATTTAGGGGTCCATGAGGTGTAAAGGGGATCTACGATTAAGGCTCTCATTAAATCACATCGTGATTTTAATTTTAAAAGAAAATGATAACCAGATTTTATTTATTTAACAGATTTATTTACTACATTTAATGAGATTAATTTACACAGTTGCAAGGTGACACCATATATTTTATTAAAACAAGGGCCATCATTTCAGCTTTTCTTGCCAGAGTTAACTAAAAGAATATAATACTCGACGTCGCGAATTTTCCTAGCTTCTTATCTTGTCACAGACATCTTCCAGGATAACGTTTTTGAACCTACGTTCATTTAAATGCCCTCTTTTCAGATTTTGAATCTAGGTTTGAGAATGCTTTGACTAAGGTAGACCAAAAAAAATAATAAAAGACTGATCACTAATAACTGAAGATGTTTAGGGTTAAACTGGACAAGATTGATGCCAAACGGTGAAAATTTGTTATTGAAGTGCCAGATTCCTCCCTCCTATTAAAAGCATTTTTTTTTGTTGCTCGATTATTTTATGTATTATTAAATTTAAATTTAAAATTCATTAACAATTTTTCTTGAATTTTAAACACTATACTTCCCTAAAGTTAAAAATTTTAATCTTGTGAAAAGTAAGCAGCTCTGTACCAACAGTCAAAAAGACATTTAAGTTGATCAGTGTGCAAAAATTTTATATTAGGTAAACAGGGGTCTACCCAAAAACGAAAAACATGGCAAGGAGTCTATGAGTCAGAAAAGTTTTGGGACCTCTGCTCTAGATTAAAGGGAAAATGTTGGAAAACTCCTAGTATAAATATATCATATAAAATAATAATAAAAAAAACAATGGGGTGGAAATATAGCCATCATCATGCAAATTTACATGTTAAGCTCAGTCAACATAAATACAGAAAATAATATATATTTGCATCATTTTTATTCCTGACGATCATTAAAAGAGCCATTATTCTAATTTAAGGCTACACAGTATCCTAAAAATTTCATTTTTACCGAAAAAAATTTTTTTTTTTGCATGTTTTGGTAGCCCATATCATTGAGATGCTTGCCACGAAATTTCAGATCTGTTAGAAAATTAGTTTTTAAGATATTTGAAGTTTTATGAGCTATGGTTTTGGTTTCGGTTTCCTTTTAAAGCATTTTTTCACACTTAAGTTGAATTAATTAAAAATATTTTTGAGCTTTTAGTTTGAAATGGTTATTAATTTCAATTTTCATTACTAAAATCATTTCTGCTTGATTATGTTTTGAGTTTTTTGAGTTGTCATAATTAATTAATAAAGATTAATTTCATGGCCAATTTTTGTTTTAAAAATAGTTTATATAACTTAAAAGCTTTATCATTAATTTCTTCCTATAGAAAAAATTCCATGGCAAATGCGTTCTGGGTTTCTGTGAGAAATAATATTTCGAAGACATGGAATACTACTGAAAATGATGTATCTAAAAATCAATCCTCAGCTGATTCTGAAATTAGACTTCCGAATACAAGTATTCTGAATTCAAATGCTGCAGATATAACTGAATATTTCTTTGATGTGTGTGTATATATACCAAACTACATTATATTATACATATTGTAGTACTATATTTTAGTATTTTAAAGTCGTACGACAAGAGCTAAAACTTCCTAAAAACTGCCCCAATTTAAAAAAACTGAAAAAAATTACATTTTATGAGCAAACCTGACTATTTTTAGCTTAAGTTAGTATATCATTATCATTTTGTACATGAATGCTTCGTGTTTCAAAACTTTTGTGAAATATTAGGTTAAGATAAAGCTGAATAAACTGACGTCTTAACAAATGCTATCAATATTATGCAAAAATACATTTTGAATTAAAAATATAATTTTCAGTTATATTTAATAAAATATAATAGTGTTTTAATGTAGAAAATACATTGGAAAATAACATATTAAAAATTAGAGTTTTACGGGCATTATAAGTTTTTGTTTTATGACTTAACAAACTTTAAATGCGTTTTTCTCAGACTTTTAATTTGGAAGGTATAAGTGTTTTCTAATCCCTAAGGCTTTTTTCATGTTCAAGATAGAGCCTTGAATTTTTTTGTATATACTCCCAAATTTATGTTCTATAAAAGTTAGTATGGATTTAGGGCTGAGAATTCTAGTTATTTTTCTAAAAATTGCTAAAGTTAATATTTTAAAAATTTTCGCATTTTTTCCGGATTTTTTTAGAAAAATAATTATTAAAAATCAACAAGGCAATAGATTTTGAAATCCATACTAAATATTGTTTGTAATAATCTAAGAATCATAAATAACTTAAAATTACTAAAAAAATTTAAAAATTGAGTATTTTATAAGAGTTTGAAAAAACTTCAAAAATTCCTAATTTTTTAAAATTGTAAAATAATGGCTGGTAAAACTGACTTTTTGCTTACAGAATCAGCTTAATAATATAATCTAAATATAAAACATCAATTATTTTTACTGTAACTGTCTCCAAAAAAATTTTTTTGAAAAAGGGTACCGTGTAGTCTTAATCTACATCGCGGTGCTCATTGTCAGAATTTTCGTCATCAAAGCCTTTTTCTTCAGTCTAACAACATTCTAACAGATCTAAGTAATCTTCAATGTTTGTGTATGTCCCTCTCTTCTAAATTCCACTACAAAA
This sequence comes from Trichonephila clavipes, assembly GCA_019973935.1. NCBI lineage: Eukaryota > Metazoa > Arthropoda > Arachnida > Araneae > Nephilidae > Trichonephila > Trichonephila clavipes. The sequence continues at coordinate 1,191,965 of BMAU01018674.1, read as the reverse complement.
ATATTCTTCGGTATCCATTGCAAAGTTCAAGTTCTATGGGCCGGGGAACTTCCCTGTAGCCCAAAGAACTCAACACTTGAATGAAATTCAAAACAACAAGATACGGTTTGTTCAATAAAAGCTGAATGCACCGGAGCTTGTTCCTTGGGTGACATGTTTGTAGCTCTAAACTCATTTGAGTAAGCTTGGTTCCTTTGGGCATTCCGCCAATAGCCCTATAAAAATAGTAAAGAAAGCAGGCAAACCTTTTCCTGCATTTTCCTTTTTTATATTCCTTTAAACAAGCTCTGTGAAACTTGTTCTGTTAACTTCGGTAAAAAAATTATTCTTTATTGAATGAATGTGAGGGTGATTGTGTTACCAAAGGTGCTGCAACTCTCAACCCTCGCGGGTGAGGTCGATCCCTTTCTGCATTCCTCTAATAACCCCCGTGTAGCTTTCGAAATGTGATATTAAAACACAATCAATTTATTAATCAACAACTACCAGCTTCCTGTATGTTGCTCATTACTTGAATAAAATATATCCACAATTTAATACGGTTAAATCTTCACAGGCATAACAGGGTTGCGGTTGCCGAGTAGTCATTACCATGAATTCCTGGCCGGCGTCAAGGCCATGGTAGCTAGGGATTGCAATATCGGACCAAAAGTTCAATACCGGTATTCGGTATTTTTAAGATTTTAATACCGATTTTAATACCGGTAGTAGAAATTTTAGAAAAAGCACGAAAACGCAGGTGTTTCTTTGTTTAATATTTTCCACTTTTATTGGAGAGTGTAAATATCACAAAAAATAATTTGTGATTTATAAATTATATCAGTATATATATATAAAGAATTACAAAAAAAAGTATAGGAACATCTTATTTATTTAAGTCACAAAAAAAGTGAAAATATCACTATTCAGTTTGTGGTATTACTATAATTTTTTTGTGAAATTTGATCTTAAAAAATCAATTGCACTATCATTAAAAGCCTGGAACGTAATTTTGTGCAATAATTTCATCCGGATTATCTTTTTCAAAATAATCTAAAATCTCTGCTGACTTGGGTTTAAAAAGGGTGGTGAAATTTGTATCTTCATCGCAATTAGATTCTTTTTCCCTTTTAACAATTTTGTATCACGCTTTGTTTTTAAATGTAAACTTCCGCTTGTACTTCCTCCATTCATTTTAGCATTTTTTTATATTGCGCCACTATATTCTCTTTATCATATAAATAATGCAACCAAACCGAAGTATTATCAACCGATATTTTATGTTCTTTGAAGTTATTCTTTTTCATCAGTATGGGTTATTATTTATGTGTGAGTATATATATATATATAATTAATATAAAAATATTTTGAACCCTGGAGTATGATATGCAAATACAGTGTGAATAACAAACTCACCAATTAAAAAAAATATCGAAATATATATAATACGCACTTTTTTAACAATTACAACATTGTTTTCACAGATATGAATATCAGACTACGAATCCTGAGTGGGTGGTGCAGTATCACTCTGAGCTGTAATAGGATATTTTTAGCCCGCCACTTTGGATGATTCACATATCGTTGGCCTAATTATCAAACTGCGTAACTCCACCGGCGTTACTGATTCGATATAGGAGTGCAACGCGCCAAGCGCTTTTTGGCGCGATTCCTTAATCCTTTTATTTTGTCTACGCCATGCCTCAGTGCGAGCTTCGCTTTAAATTTATTCCTCGATCTACTACTTTTTTTTTATTTCATAATAAAACTAGATTTCGAAGGGAGAGGTGGTGGCAAGATTTTAACAAAAAATAAATACAACAGAAAATAATATCAATGTATTACACTTCCAGATATAAATTATTTACACTATTTTAAGCGTTCATTACACAAAATTTGTACAATGTGTTACTTTTGCTGAGCAGAGATCCCACAGAAAAAAAACTAACATTAATGTACGTTATCCCCATGGCAACCCTATTATCCCACGATAAAAATATCAAAGTAAACCATATTGTAATATTATCGCCTATCTTGGCGAGCATAAACAACAACTTGGCTCCTAGCCCTACTGTATCAAATTAGCATCCCAGGTGAAGTTACGCAGTCTGATAATTAGAACGACGATATATATTATCACTTCTCTTGACTATACGATACAACTTTGTGTACTCACAGTTTAATTAATTTCCTCCGTTAGGAAGACACAAAAATAAAAACGTATATTATTTTGCGATGTTAGTGATCCCTGAACAACATAGTGGAGATAATTTTGAAGAAAAAAATTCTTGTAAATACCGAAAAACCGGTATTTAAATTTGTGAATACCGGTACTTCAAAATTGTACAAATCATTCAAATTACCTTTATTTAGTATCCCGGTATTGCAATCCCGAATGGTAGCCTAGTGGTTATGGGTACGAACTCGTGGACGTTGTGGGTTCGAGCCCTAGTGCCACTGAAAGTCCACCATGTAGAGAGGGTCAGGGCTCAATGTCCTACTACTGGTGTGGTATTTAGGAGAGAAAAATCCCTGCTCACACACAGGTATTGCCTTCATTACTTGATCGAGGTTGCAAATTACTTGGTCCGTCGCCAAAATAACCCTCTTATTGTTACATCGTATGACGTTATTATAACACTCATCCTGTGTGGACAGCGTTTTTTTATGTCATCAGGGATCCAAGATCTGGCATAACTGAAGTCTCCCGCTGTGTAGAGATATTGATGTATGTTAAATCTGTCGATCTTCCCATTTGACGTGGAGAAGTTTGGAGAGAGAGATGTTAGCTCAGGTTGTGACGGGGCTTTACCGCGTTTTCATACTAATCATCTTGGGGAATCTTTGGGGCCAACATTGAGTTATTTCACAGCTAATCTCTCAAGAAGAAACCGTGATATTCAGATTAGTTAGTTGATATATAGTAGAGGTTTTATATAATCGCAAAAAAGGAGAAAGGAAGCTGAGATGCTGAACGCCGTGAGCTGATGGTAAGGATTTAAACTTAGAAGCATAATTATAGAGCGGTCTTTAGTAAGTCAAAGAAATTAAGGAAGATTAAGATTCATTGCATAACTTTGCTTAAAGTTAAGCGGTTAGGATTCCAGGCGCTTATTTACATAGAATTTAGGGATATGTTATGCCTTCCTATAGTAAGACTTGCTTTGTTAAATATATTTGGTTAATAATAAATTGGATTTATTATGGCTATCTTGGGTGATCAATTCTTATCTCCCACAAATCTAGGTCACGTAGATGAAGAGATGATATTCCAAGGTAGGGAGTATCACTAGGTGTTACTTTCGTCACTTGAGCGTGATTCAAAATTACGATGTTCATTGCCAACTGCCCTCGTATAGCTTGAAATATCACCCTATTTAATTTTACTTTTATTGAAAAAATTAAACACTTGGTGACTGTTTCAAAACGTTAAGGACAGGATACGGTAGACAGACATACATGTACTAACTTCATAAATTTGTACCAAAATTGGAAAAAAATTCATTTATTTGAAACGTTTTCCTAATTAAGATCATTTTCAATAACGTCCGTTGAATTTTTAGTTGTAGTGGCGCTGAAATCGCTTGTTTTGTCTACTTATGAATATACAATCTCCAATCACGGAGAATGGTTTTACTCAACAATAGCGAAATGTAAAACAATAGATTTGAAAATATTAAAATATTCATCAAATTCTATCGGAGAATAAGGTGATGGTCAAGTCTCTTGATTTACAGTGAATATCACTGCACTGAACTGAACAGAACTATTAATATACATTTAGTATAGTATATGCTGATTCCTTGTGATGTCGAAATAAATATTGTTCGTCAGTGATCTATTGTCCGATCCTTTGTGACAGGTAAGAGCATTTTATTTATCCATTTATTATTATTACGAACGGAAATTTGAACTTAAGAAATGTTTGCGAAATGCACAACAAGAGAAAAGAACAGTTTTAAGCAAAAATTGCAAAAACTTCAATATTTACCAGAATAATCTTTTAAAAATACATTCCAAATTGAAAGCAATGATTCAACTTATTAAATTTGCTACAATTTCTTTGTATATGCTTAATATTTAATTAATCCGAAGACAAATTATGAATTACAAGCAAAGGGATATCTTAACTTGTCATTATATTTTACCCGAAAATATTAACATTGGAACTTCAGGAAATGTTACTCTAAGCCTCGAACCAGATGACAACATGCATCTGTAACAAAACATCTGCTCTACATACATTCAATAACTGATCTTCCCCTGACAGATAGATTGGCAGAAGTGTGAGACAGGCTTTATTAAATGGGAAAGCGAGTTTAATACTGTTACGTGGAAAGGTTGAAACTTGATCATCGACATTTGATCGTTACTGGATCGTTTAGTGTGTGCATCCATTTGCGCAGTAATAAATGTTACTCTAAATTCGAAGATTTAAGTGTGAAAAGTGAGCAAGAAATGTCATTTGTAACACTCTCGGTTATAAACATATTGTCAAATTTTATTGAAATAATTTGTCATATATTTTTCAGTTTATCCGATTATTAAGTAATTTTTGTTACATTGTAAGTTCTGATTCTAAAGTTAGAATCGTTAGTATTTATATACATAAATAGGAGATTTATTTACATTATTGAATTAAGTGATTGTTTTTTTTCTTAATTTTATGTGACCTTATCTATTACTGTTTTTATTTGATTTCGATTTTTTAGACGATTCTGTGCATAAGAAAGATTTTAGTTTCTGAAATTTAAATTGTGAGACAGCATACTTATTTTAAGCGATATTCTTGCATTTGAAATTGAAGTAAAATTATTAAATGAATGGTTATGAAACTAGAGAACAATTGTTACATAAATTAAATTGAACATTAGAAAAGACAATTCATTAAGCGTGTTATAATATTCAAAAAATATTTTTTTCGGAGTTCTAAAATTTTAGTTTGTTTCATACAAAATGCTTCGAAATATCATTTATTATTTTTATATGCAGAAAGTTCTTTTTCGAATTCGTAGAAATTTGTATCTCGTCAGAAGAAATTTCAAAATCTAAAATCACAACAAATTAAAAAAAATTTCAACAAAATTTTCTTTAAAAAAAATTTATCAACAAATGAATCCAAAGAACTTAGAAAATATAACAACCTCATCCAGGAAAAGAACAAAAACTGTATGCATCTTTAATTCTATTTAACTACCAAACTATTTGCCACAAATGAACACTTCGAAAATTATCAATAACTCAAGATTCTTAAGAAAATATTATCAATTTTTATCTCTTATTTATTTTATTCAAAAATTAACCTTAAAATTCGTCGTCTGAAAATTTTTTTTAAAAAATATTTATTTAAAATCAAAACAGAGGGCGATATTTTGAATGTTGCATATATATTTGAGATCATGAGCTGAAGTATTCTAACATGTATATTTCAATTTATAAAATTCATTTGCATGAAGTGAATTTTTATTTTTGCCAATTTATTGTTAAAAAATATTAAACACTATGAATCTTAACATCTTTGAATTTTCAACATAAAGCAAATATCGGTCTATTTACGAGTGTCTTTTGTACATGTGTTTGTATGAAATCCGAATTAAGATTCATACATAATTTTTATACTCGCGTCTGTGTTTGTATTTAAATATTTAAAATGTAAGACATTTTATTTAATTTATACAACTAGTAGCTCATTAGAGTCGAATTTAAATAAAATTACATAATATTTAAAACCACAGGCATCAGACATTTAAAGTATTTATATGCTTATTGCTCATCAATATAATGAGAAGAGGATATTTGAATTAAACATATATTTTAATTAAATCATAAATCACATATATAAATCTTTATCTTTCTGCATCTCCTACATTTTTTTACACCATGTACATTTAGATTAAAAGGAATCCACATATTCATCACTGTTTTAAAAATTATTTTTCAACTAAATTTTAGTAAAATATTTTCGTTATTCAATTTCTTAGTTCTCTCGATATCTTTTCATCATAGAACACAAAATAATTTTCCAATCTTTTGTTGTTCTTTTTAAATTAACATATTTCCTGATGAAAAATTCTGAAACAAGAGGTTAGTGGTAATTAAAAGCAAAAATGTATTTTTACTTTTATAAAACTTTTATGTTATTATTCCTTTTTAAAAAACTTCCAATAAGATTTCACAATTTTTTTTCTCAAAACAACATGATTTAACTTTTTAAGCATAATTCCCTTAAGTAAAAAAAAATGAAGTTCTTAAAAATACCTATTATTTACCAGCAAAATGTCGTCGCATTCTTAAAAATAGAAGATTGAAAACCCAAATGCATTTTTATTTGAGATTTTTCGTCACTTTCACATCTTTAAAAATTTTTTTCGCAAGATATGGTCGTAAAAACTCGAATTATTAAAGCCTTTAATAAAATTCCCTAAGAGAGAAATATCACTACGTGAGAAAACTCAAATTTCCTCAAAGTGTCTTACATCAAACAAAGGTTTATGTTTACAAAAAGTGAAAAATATAACTTATTTATTTAAAAGGTGTTAAGACTTTGCAGCAAAATAAAAAGTTTGTAAAAAAATGTTCAATATTCGTAACACTGATTCATTTTATTTGCACTGAATCAAATATTTTGATATCTTAAGTAATTTTTTTTTAATTTTAAGACATATTCCTTTTTTAAACATTTTAGAATTATTTATTTAAAATATAGAAATTCTGTTAACATCTAAATTAAATAACTATTATTTAAAAACTGAAAACATTCTATGCTTAAAAATTGAATGGGTGTTTCATATCAGTAGCTTTTTAAATAAATAAAAAAAAATGAAACATTTTAATCCTCTATTTATGAAATAGATCTAATAAATTCAGGATTTTTTTCGAAACTGCAAAGCATTGTTTTCAATGTATAACTTCCCTTTAATTTTTAAAATTTATCAAAAATGTGAGGATGAGAGAATTCAGAAATAAATAAAATAAAACGAAGCTTTTTAAATTTAATATTCTATGATATTTATCAGACTTAAAGTAACATAACTTTGACAAAAACACACACACACACAAGTAATATATAAAAATTTTTAAGTCAATTCCTACTTAGATCAACAAAGAATTTTTATTTTAGCTACTTTTTATTGATAGTTACAATTAATATAAATATGTATATAAATATGACAGAATCACAGCATTAAGTGGTAATTAATTTCTATTGATTATCATTAAAGTATCGTATTGTCACCACAAACAATCGTGTATGTAAAATTTCAGTTCAACTGAATGCTTTAAAACGTGAAATAAACCTTTTCAAGTTTTGACACAAGTCGCCAAAATGGTCGCTAAATCGCCATAAATGATACCAACGTGGTTGTATTTGTAATTCTTGAAATTATTAGTTTTAATCAATTTTTATTAATTATAATTAAATTATTGTATTGTGATCCAAAACAATCATGCATATAAAATTTCAGCTCAATTGAGTGCTTTAAAATGTATTTTATTAACGATTGAAAATTACACTAAAATAAATAAAGTGTGTGTGTGTGTGTGAGGTAATAGTAGGAATTGAAAAATATAATCTTCATAAAAAAAGCATTTAAAGTTTTCATTCTTATTTTACTGAAATAACGCTTAATTTCAGGAATTTAAAATTCATTACTTTTATAGCATCATCCAAATGTAATTAAATACATTTTAAAGCACGCAATTGAGCTGAAATGTTATATACACGATTATTTTGGACGACAATATGGTAATTTAATTATAATTAATTAAAATTGACTGAACTTAATCATTTAAAGAATTATATATACAGTCACGTTGGCGTCAGTTTTAGCGACTTGGGTCAAAACTTCAAAAGATTTTTTTTCCTAACGTTTTGAAGCATACATTTGAACTGAAATTTTATATACACGATTGTTTTGAATGAAAATAAGATACTTTAATGATAATTAATAAAAAATTAATTGCCACTTAGTATTGTGATTCTGTCATATGCATATACATATTTATATTGATTGCAATTATTTGATAAAAAGTAACTAAAATAAAAATTTTCGTTGTTGACCTAAGTAGAAATTGAACAGTACATTTTTTATATTACTTGTTTATTACTGTTCTTGTTTAATAAAATAAGGAGCAATACTTTTATGATTCACATTCCCCTACTTTCTCTATTTTTTTGAATTTCGTTTAAACCAAAACATTAAATATTTCTAAAAAACATCTGTATAATAACAGATCGAATGATGGATTATGTGTTCAAAATCTAATTTTCAGTAGTGTCTGTGTTTTTCTAAATTTATTTAAAGAATTCCATTTTCTTGTCATTTGATTAAATTTGTACTCGTTCAAAGCAATTTCTGGTGATGAATTATCTGGTGTATGTATTTTTGGGCTTTGAGGTAAATAACCTTTCATGATAAATATTTCTCATATGGATTTTGGTTGAGTATATATAAAAAAATAGTATGTTATTTCTATAGAAATATGAATATCTTTAAATAATATAATTCGAAAGTATGGAATAATTAAACATGAAATAAAACTATAAATTATTTTTCTGACATTTATGAAATTTGGAATCATTTATTAAAGCAGGATAAACTAATAGGAAAACTTTTTTCTCCTTTTTGCTTGTTTACCCTTATAAACAATAAAGTAAACACATATTATAGGGAAATAAACATTTAAATAGAATAACTAAATACATAAAGTCCTTTATTCATTCAAGATGGAAAAACCAAATGAAGTAAAATTAAAATATTTGCAAGAAAACATTTAAAACATTTAAATCATAAAAAATGCAAACATATAAAATAGTTTTGGTGATTTATGAAAAATTTATGTCGAAGAAATTTTTCTGCATTTTTAGTTATTTGGATACATAAATAAAAACCCAAAGAGGTTTTAAATAAATTAAAAGCTATATACTCTGCCTTAATTATTTTTAGTAACTGAGCTAAAATCTCAGACGATCACACACATACACCAGGTATCCGAGTGCATTCGGAACCATGATTTTGAAAAGTGGTACTAACATGAATATTTTTTTAATGTTTAGTGTCACTTAAATTAGAATACTAGAATACACATATAAAATTGCTTTAAGAATATTATTATAATAAAAAAATTATTTAAAGGCAATATTTAGGCAAAAATTGAACTTAAAATTACCTATTTTCAAAACATTCTCATTTATGTAAAAAATGTTTCTATATAAATAATACTTTCTTTTATATAAAGCCAAGACTTCTCCAGAGAGCCTGAACTGGATTTTTGAAAGATTTGCGTTATTTTCAGAATTACTACAAATTGAAATAATTTTTTTTTATAAACTCTCTTCACTCTGATGCATTAACCCTTTACCTACTGACGGTACTTATGAGTGCCACACACTTTAAAATTACATAGAATGACCATTTTTACGAACACTCAGACGATACTAGGCAGGAAGTCCACTCTCCCAAGATATATAGCAACATGAATTCCATGATGAGTATTTTAGGGGGAGGCAGCAGAAATTGCGTATTCAGTGGATTGCGAAGATTGTCATTTTTATTCCGAAAAAATAGTTAATGTCAAAAGGTGTCTTGTTTTTTTGTAAGTTAAGGAAGACCTTAGAAAACGATTTGACTATTCATATTAAGTGATTAGTGTACGTAATTAGTTTTACAGTCGAATATATTTAATTAATTAGCTCTAACGGATTGAATTGCCCAAAGTTGAGTATTTTATTTGTTTATCCCTTAATTTTCAATGTAGGGATTCGAAAAAAATATTGCATGAAGAAAAAAACTGCAGTAAATAAGAATGCGGTAGATAAAGAGTTAAAACACGAATAAAAAAAATCCACACTTCTAAGCTATATATTTAAAAGAAACCTACTTCAGGCTTTGTACAAAGATCTGAGCTATATATAGGCAATATATTATTACCGAAGCATTTCCCATAAAAAAGAATGTTTTGAAAATAGGCAATTCTATGTTTATTCTTTGCCAAAATATTGCCTTTGAATAAATTTTATTGCAATATTAGGTGTACAACTTTGCTTCCGCCGTTTTGCAATAGATGTCTGTAGCGGTAAGTGGTAGTCAAAATAAATATATCGTAGATGTCATACAATAAGCTTAGGTATTTGTAAACATAATGCCATCGAAATATTAGTCGATTTGTGTCTGCATCATAAAGTTATTCTCGATTAAACATGTCAACTTACGAGCCAAATTCTCGTCATTTGCGGGAGGTTTTAATGTTCTGCTTTAATATGAAGAAATCTCTCCTCGAATGCTCTCAAATACCTATGGTGAAGCCGCTATTAGTGAAAGAACGTGCTGAGAGTGGTTTCAACGCTTCAAGAACCGTGATTTTGACGTCGAAGACCAGCAAGGCATTTGGTGGGAACAGCTCGCCGTAGTGTATTATGAGTTGTTAAAACCGACTGAAACAATCATAGGTTATCGATATCGAACGCAATTATTGAATCATAAATGTATAATCAGTTTTTTTACAAATGTCAGTAAATAAATAAAAAAACCTTTTTTTAAATTTTTTTTCTAAAAATAAAAGAACGTGGAAAGCCACGCATTAGAAGTGAAACTTCTTTGGCGACATTGGCCGTAAATACAGGAATAGATCTAATTATATTAAACTGCTGGGGGAAAGTACTTTATAACCAAATAAAATTAAAACTTCATTATTGTACGAAAATAATATTTTTATTCAATTTTTTGTATCATTATTTTCCAAGAAAGACACTATAGGTGTGTGGTAACTAAAGTAGGATATAAAAAATTCTCGATTGTAATCAATCAACAAAACGTGAGAAAACTGAATCAATCGTGGTTTCGTATTTTGTTGTTCCTTCTTTAGAATCAATATTCATTGTCCGTTTCAAGAATTGAAGGAGTAGTTTTGCTTCTTCTGAAGCACACAAAATTAACATTAAGGTTTCCAGTTAAGAAAATAGGCTTTTAATCATCATCGGATCCAATGATTACTTCAGCCTCTGGTATGTACAGCACTAACACTTTATGGATGAAGGTGATAACAGCTGCGACAGGACTACCTGGTGGTATATCTGGTTTCGACTGTGGACTTGCTGCTAGTTTTCCTTTTTTTTCTTTCACAAAACTCTTTTCCTCTTTGTGCATTTGATTTAGGTATTCTGACTAGAATTAATAATAATTCAACGCAAATGAAAACTCAAAAGACAAATTAGCCGCCGGACACATCGCCATGTAGCCAACAATCTAAGGAAATATTTCAAAAAGGCGCGCTTTTGCTGCAAGTCTTTTGTGAACACCGTAATGCACACACTGCAACTCGTACAACTGTTGATAGATGTATCCGGATCTGGGGGAAAAGGAGCCCAAGGTTGGAAGGTGGGCAAGTTGACCAATCGGAGAGGTGGGCCATCATCCACCTTTTAAACGGATATGACGCAAGTCACGTGGTGTCCACGCTTTGACCTTTTCCTAACACTTTTTATCTCCTCATCATGGTGGCGATTCGGGGGTATGGGGAGAAAGACTACTTTCGTTCGGTTTTTCACCCTATCGCCAAACTGGACAAATTTCTCATTCACTCTCGAGCCCAAAGAAGTTTCGCTTCAAAAATGTACTTAAAATATTATTTGAAATGAGAAGTCATTTCATTTTAGCCATCTGAGATGAATATTACATAAACATTGTTTAACTATTGTGGAATAGTGGGGTATAACAATTGGGGTAGTATGCATAACATTATAATAGTAGTTGTTACAACGTAACCAAAAAAAAAAGAACATTCCACTTAGAGAAAGATTCACACTTTGAGCACAACACGCCTAATATGGCGGACCTATACAGTGTGAATGAAGTGTGAAGCAACCCTTCGTTGGCGAGAACGCAGCGTTTTTGGCGAAAAACGCCAGTTGCTCTTTTGTCCTATACAAATGATTTGAACACCGCCTCCTTTCCTTTCCCTTTCGGTAAAATGTAAGTTATGTATTAATAAGGTTTTTTCACTTTAAACTTCCTTTCAATTAAGGCCTGGCTCCACGCTGAAGATAACATTTATGTGATTAAATTTTAAAATAAAACCATGAGTCAAAAATTAACTTCGTATTTTTGTTTAATTCTGTTGTGTGTGAGATTTTACATATATTGTGATTTCATGAATTTGAAAATGCCGCTTAATTACACTTCTGACCAAAGTAATCCACTGTACTATCAGTAATTACATAATAGTGTAGAGCATTATATTCCACAACAGAGAGGACTTTCAAAAAAGCGTTCTATAACCGAGATTACGCCACCATAGGCGTAAATATTTCAACATAACTTTTAACACGAACAAATAAAAAAACATGTTTTTTTTTTCAGAAAATCTTGATTTTTTTCTACATCTTGATGGTATCAAATCTGAAAGTTCACACTGAGACATAGTATATATTTACGTTACTTAGCCATTCATATGGTGTTACGGTTTACGGAACTCGTACTACGATCATTCTAATACATCCAAAGGCTTGGATCTGAACTATCCGAACTTATTATTGTAACTTTAAGGCTTTTTTGGTACTAAGTTTAACCAAGAGAATAGGAAAACTACATTTGAGTAATAATTTGATTATATAATTTCCAAATTTAATCCATGCCATTTTCGGAAAAATGTAATATATATGGAAATTCGTGATGTAATGCAAATAAATTAGACTGTAAATAATCCTCTTTATTTGCGGTAACAATATACAAATGAATATGGATTCTTAATAACATAAGCTTGTTTTATATTATTTTGAACATTGCATTTATTTTTTATATATTTCTCCATTACTAAATAAATTACCCGTTCCTTTAAATTTCAGTCACATCTTATGTTCCTTTTTCTCGGTGCTTTTCTACGTACTAATGGAGAAAATTTTCTATTTATTTTCTCGAATATGCCTTGTTACAAAAATGTTTCATTTTTCCAAGAATGTTAGTGTTTTTCTCTTAATGTAATTTTATTAATATGTATACTTACTTTAGCTGCGAGGCAAAAGAAATAAAATTTCATTATCGGATCACCAATGTGATACATGAAAGGAAGATTCAAGAGGTGTCTGCGACTGTATATTTGCGTATATACATGTAAACTTTAACAGCATAATATATGTAATAAGTATTTGTCAAAAAGTTAAATATAACAAAAATAAGTTATTTATTTATGCTTATACCTTTGTTAAACAAAATCAAATGGTTTTTGTCAAGGAAAGAATCATGCTTACATCATATTTTTGACAATTGAAGCATCATTCAACATAATGTTGTACAATTAAAAAGTATGCAGAAAATACATGAAATTGAATTTTCAATTTAGAATAATAACAGGACTTATACACTCAGGAACATTGAAAATAGCGACCCAAGAAGAAAGCATCGGATTGAAATGAAATTTAATACACATATCACAGACAAGAGATTCACTTGATCTCAAAGCAAGACAATTAAACGAATACAGGGTGTGCAACGACACAAATACTGGGCAACTTCAATAGCGCGTTCGACCACCTCCAGCTGCAATACATGCCGCCACACGGTCCAGCATTGAGATGATTAGACACCTTATGTTGTCCTGAGGCAGATGGGCCCACAAATCTTGAACTGCCAACTCTAAATCATGTACAGAGTGACATGATGGCATCTGCCGTTTTAGCTGATCCCACACGTGCTCTACAGAGGACAAATCGGGGGAGCGGGCCGGCCATGGAAGAGTCTGAAATTGACGTAGGGAGTCTTGAGCAACTATTGCTGTATGCGGACGAGCATTATCTTGCTGGAAAATTGCCCCTGGGAGACCATTTAGGAAAGGTCCTACATGGGGTCGAAGAATATTATCAACGTAACGTTGGCCCGTTAAGGTTCCACGCATCACAATTAAAGTGGATCGGCTATCATAGGCTATGGCCCCCCAGGCCATTACACCAGCTCTGCGGGCAGTGTGACGTAGAACAATGTGGGGGGAATTGTACCGCTCATCAGGGCGCCTCCACACCCGTACACGGTTATCATCTGTCCCCAAAACAAAGCGGGATTCATCACTAAACACAACCTTTTGCCAATCTGTGACATTCCACACTGATCTGGCTTGGCACCACAGTAGACGCAGTTACCGATATTCCGGTGTGAAAGGGAGTGCGCGAAAAGGGCGCTTGGATATAAGATTTGCTTCTGCAAAGTGTCTGGAAATTGTTTGTGGAACAATTGCTACGCCTATGTCTGCTCGTATCGTTGAACGAGTCACTGTGGGGTCCACAAGTCCTTACCGCACGATCCTTCGATCCTCTCTCCTCGTGGTCTTCCTGGTCGCTGCAGACCCGGTTTTCAACGCGTGGGTACCTTCTCGTGTCCACTGCTCCCAACAATTTCTAACGGCACACTCCGAACGATCCGCCTGACCAGCAACATGGCGTGTCGACCAGTCTGCAGTTTTCATCCCGATGATCAGGCCTCTCTCAAACTCGCTTAACTGTGAGAAATGTCTTTTAGCACCTTTACCTCGCATGTTTCGCTTGCCAAAGTCTTCCTACAATCGGCGGGTAATCGTCACGTTTATGAATCTTCGAATTTGCGCTGGCTTATATAGCACCCTCTTCCTGATTGTAGCGCCACCTCGGTGTGTATGAGCATGCGTATTGGCACAAAACTTGGATCATTTGCATATCACATTACGCTGTACTTATTTGCAAAGTTTTGCGATTGTACTTAGCTTTCTTCTTGGGTCACTATTTTCAATGTTCCTGAGTGTATTATTGGCTGGCTTACTTCTTATACTGCCTTATATACTTGTGGCCAGAAAGTTCGGTGAATGAGCCTGTAGAAGTATCTGCTGAACTAGTAAAATATCAACGTGCCGCACGTGATGAAGGTCAATATCTGTTTGAACATGTTTGTAATTGGAAAAGTTCCAAGAGCGTTTATTTCCTGTTAGTTTAACACCAAGCGCGAAAGGTTTATAAGGGATTGTCGCGGTGTGTAGTGTCGCGGCGCACACACCGCCTTGGTTGTACGGCAGTTCCTGGCCGCGAATGGAGTTGTGACACTTGATCCCCACCCCCTTATTCACCTGATTAGGCCCCTGCAGACTTTTCCCTCTTCCCCAGACTGAAGTCAGCCCTGAAAGGGAAGAGATTTACGGTCATCACCGACTTTCAAAGCAACGTGACGGCCGAGATGAACGCCATACCGAAAGAACTGTTTTGCAGAAGTGTTTCCAGAACTTATATACTCGTTCCCAACAATATATTACCCTCCATGGAGATAATTTTGAAGGATAGTAAATTGTATTTGAGGCTGTACAATACTGTATTTGAAATAAAAATTCATTCACCGAACTTACTGGCCACAGTTTGCATTCTCATCTTTCAATATGTAATCTTTGACAAAATTGCTCATTTTGGTTCCTCTACTATTCTTTAAAATAAAGCTAGATATTTTGAAGCACTGAATAGATTTAAACAAAATATAGGTTTTATATAATACTAGCCATTACCCAGTCGTTTGATTAGTTACCGTTTATAAATTATTGATATCTTTCTAGTATAAGTGCTGAGCTGTATTGAAAAACATTCTAATAGCCCTTACCTCTTGATTCAAAAACGACTGGATTTAAAATCCTAAATCGGAAGTGTAATTATTCTTTACGCTCCGGTAACCTAACCCCCAAAGTTAGTTTTCGAAAAACTCATTTTTAGCAGATAAACCCTCAAACGGTTTGCCCGTTCACCGTACGGGCTACCAAAATTTGACCGCAACCAGTTTATCTGTACGGGCACTGATATATTTTCTTCTTTCTTTCTTTAAGTTCACGTATTTTTAATTCTTTGTGTGTTTCATACTGGGATATATACGAGAGATAGATGAACAAAAGCATATAATACAAACACAGAATATTTATTACAAACTATGATTCCAGCATAGAAAAGAGGAGGTGCATTGCTTTCCATTCGAAAGTCCGACTTCTTTTCCCGAAGATACACCCATGCTTTATTTGGGATTCAAACCCGAACCCGCTCTATTACAAGCCGAGTGCCATACTGGGTTGGGCGGCATTTTTAATTCTTATAGTTTGATTATTATTGCTAAAGTTTTTAGGAGATGTTGTTTATATATCCATGGTATTGAAATGCTTCTTGTCCGGGATTCTCGTTGTGATGAAGGTGGGAATTTTTTCATTTAAAGCATGGACTTAAATCCTTGAAAGTATTCGACAAAGAACAGGGATTGGCAAGGTAGTGTACAATTTGTTGCTTGAGAAGAAACAAAAATGGAAACATAACCAAAAAACAGAAAAGAGCGTGCCTTGTTATTACCGCAAAGACGTTACATTTTACCGATTTGAATTGGTGGTGTAGATATTATTCAATGGTCATCACGATCATCAGGTCTTTCACCGCAAGATTTCGGTGTATTGGGTTTTGTTAAGGATCAAGTGTATATTCCGCCATTTCCTGCGTCCATTCCTGAATTAATATCAAAAATCTGCACAGCAATTAATTTGATTGATGTAAACATACTGAGAAATCTTTGGCAAGAACTGATTTACCGATGAGACATTTATAAAGTAACTGAAAGAAATCGCATAGAGCATTTGCAATAATGGTAAACTTAGACTATTTCTCTATCTTACCATAATATGTATTTTAATTTTTCCCCTGTAAATTACATGAAATAAATCATTCTTTTTACCCAACTAATATTTAGAAATCCGGTATAATGAAAGTGATATATTATATAATATTACATCTTGAAGTTTAATATTAAAAATTATTTTGAAAATAAAATAAAACTGCCATCGTTTTCATTTTGCTCAGATTTCTGATCAATCATAGAAAATCAGGCATCCATGAATTCTATCTTTATTTAAAAGCAAGAACAAGAAAATGTAAAAACTTTTCTGAGGGATATTGAAGTGATAAATGATTATGGTAAGACTTTGATACTTTCTATTGGCTTTTCAATGATGTAATGGAAAAAGTTCATAATTCAATAAAATATTTTTGGTTTTATAAAAAGGAGCTTAACTTGCATTTCAAAAGTTATGAATGGGCACATATTCAAAATAAGAAAAATGAATTTTTTCGTCACATATGACAAGCTTCACATAACCTAACAGCTACATATCCTTTCGTTAGAAACATTTTAAAAAAGGGAAACTGGACAGTAGAAGTACAACTAAAGTGAAATAATTGCAACAAATAAGTAGAAAATTCGTTTTAGTTTGAAAGTCAAAATTATAATTTCAAACAGAGTGTGCTTATGACCACACGATATAAGTGATAACTTCAAATTTTGTGATGTTATTTCAGGAATTAGTTAGGTGAATAAAAAACAAGGGGATATATTAGTATTGACATATAAAATTATTTATTCATATGTTTATAATCATAAAGTAATATTTTTTTGCGAAATGGACAATCATATTTGTGAATTGTATTCTAAGAAGGAAACAATAGGTTTATGGTAGCTGAAAAAGGTTATAAATACTTTGGACTCAAAATTATTTAAATATCTAAAATAAACTCCGTCAAGCGTTGTTCCGTACTTTGTCGTGCTTTCATTTGGATAATTTGACATAATTATATTGAATTTCGATTTTAAAAAATCTACTAAAGGCTTTGATTTGTCATTTGAAAAATCTATATTAAAATACTCACTTAAAATAATAGGCAATTTGTTCAGAAGAGTCGATCCGGCTTCAGTGTAGGCAGCTAATTTTTTGTGAATGAATTCGATAATTTTCTTTACACTATGAATTGGTGAAATATAAATAATAACCATCAGAATTATTTGCCCATTTTCTGCTCTACATTTCGCTGCACAAATTTCTGATACATGGCTCATTAAACCCGAATGATTCAGGAGTATTGTTACAATTGTTACGAGCGTTACAAACCCAAAAGTAACAATGTTTGGCTTTTTAAAACACATCATTCAAGTTCACTCTCTAGCAAAACGCGCCAAAAGAAGTTATCATTTCAAAAGTTATGTAAAATTGTGAAGGTCAGCAAAAGAACAATTTTCAGTTTTAATGTGCTTTTTTTAAAAAAATACTCCTATATTAAAGAATGAATTATACAAAAAAATGTATAATTGCATGAAATGATTGCTAATGGTTTCATGATTATCTGATTATTTTTTAAACGCTTTTAATCCATCAATTTAATTTTTTTAAACTATACAAAAAATCCCACAATAAAATGACACGAACTATTTTCGAGGAAACTTGTGGATAGAAACAAATGACGAAGAAGACACCTAAGCTAAAACTCCATTCTCTAAACTTCTCCACGCCAAGGGAGAAATTTGAGTCAACAAATTTCCTTTGCATCAGCATCTAGACATGGCAGTACTAAAATATTACAATTCTGCCACATATTACTGATATAAGGCGATGGAACGCATGGGAGTATATATTTAAGCATCTATGCCGTAACTTTTAGAACAGTGATTCTGATTGGCTAGATCTTCGCTGCTTACTGCCATGGTGATGTACCACCAAAGACCCACCGTGGCCGATGCGCGTTAAATTTGTCGAGAGCTGAAACATCCTCCCGTTGGTGTGGTGAGGTAGTTAGGAGGGGGTGCCAGCTCAGGTGTCGTCCACGTCACTGACCATGGTTCGACTTCCGTCGCCAGGGCCAGCGACGTTAATATTAACTCACTCACTCACGCCATGGTGATGTGTGCCAGCCGCCGGCATATCATGAGTTCGACTTCAGGGCCGCTGAAGACCCGCCGTGTAGGGGTGCGATGCGTTAAATCTATTGAATCTCAAAAGTCCTCCCGTTCATGTGGTGTGGAAGTTAGAAAAGTGGAGTCCCAGCTCGGGTGTCATCCTCGTCATTTGACCCTATTTCACGAGGTCCGTTGCCAAAAGCCATAGAGTGGCTGAATAGTGCAACGTTAATAGTCATTCATGTAGTATTAACATGAGTGAGTATTTGAGTAACCATTTATAGTGAGAATGTTTCCAAGTCCCACTATAAGGCAACATGAAAAGTATTGGTGACAGACCTAGTCTTTTGAACCACCTTCAAGTGACCAAGTAACGAGGACGACAACTGAGCTGGAATCCCGTTCTCCGAACTTCAACACCACACCAACAAGATGACTTTGAGCCTCTCTACTCGGCGGATCTTCAGTGACCCTTAGGGCTTGAACCCTGAGACACGCTCTGGCTTGTCACGAGTTCGAGCCAGTGCCACTAAATACACGCCGTGTAGGGGAGCGATGCACGTTAAATCTGTCGAGAGCTCAAACGTCCTCCCGTTGGTGTGGTGTGGTAGGTAGGAGAGTGGGGTGCCAGCTCAGGTGTCGTCCTCGTCACTTGACCGTGGCTCAAGATTACGAGGTCCGTCGCCAAAAGCCCTCGTGTAGCTGAATAGTGTGACGTTAATATTCACTCACTCACTGAGACACGTGCATCCGTGACCATGACCACTAAGTTAATGCGGCCACCCTTGCTTTAGTCCCATTGTTCTATAAAGTAGAAATAAAAAACAAACTCATTTTTTTAAGAAAAATTACATTCGGACCTCCATTTTACGAACCTCTATTTTGCAAATATCTATATTTTATGAACATTTTCTTGGAACCAAGAACGTAATACATAGTGAAAACTAATCTCAATTTAGCGAACTTTCCCCGTAACGAACGTTTTTATCGAGATTTAGTGACTTCGTTAAATAGAGGTCCGAATGTGTACTTTTAAAGCAGAATCTTTTAATAATCGAAAACATTTCGGATTTATTTTTAAACGAAGTAAATAACTAAATAATTATTAAATTCATTTTTATAAATTGAAAGTTAATGTTCATTCTTCCTGAGTTCCAATGTGTAAATTTAATCAATACATAATATAATTTCCCTTGTGGATAAATTAAAAATTTCTCTAATACTTGTTTATTACGAAATATTTTCAAAAGAAAAATTTCTACCAATCCCAACAGAAGGCGAATCGTTAGAAATGGTGATTTTGAGTTCCTCAGGCATCTTCAATATACCTGTCACTTGATTGTATTACAGGTAGGGGGGTGATGATAAAAGTATATTTCTTTCTAGAGTAAAATTTTCTCACATATGAAAGTCGTTTGTACTCATTCTACCTTTCATATATTTGACAAAAATCCAATTCCGTATTTTCCGAAGCCTCTACTTGAGGATATTTTACAGAATCGAATGCAAGCTACTTTATGCTACTAAGTAAAAGACGTAAAATAAAATTTTGAGTTATTTTATTTGGCAGTTTGAGGAAAATTGTTCCGAAAAATTTCGGTTTCCCTTCTGTAATGTTCTTCAGTATTTTGTTCAAAAGAAGCGTTTGAATATTCGAATTTTTCTCTTTTTTTTATCTAACACAAAAAATCTATTGAAAGTCGCATTAGAAACTTATTCAATAAGATTCGAAACGCATAAAATATTTTGAAGGTTATTGGACAATTTGGATACGTTGCTCATATTTTTATCTTTATTTTTTTTATTGGTTTTACTTACAAATTCTTTTTTCTCTCTCATTTGATTGGTTCTTATTTTTAGTTAAAATTTTAAAACAAGTAGAACAGCTTCACTTATTTAGCTTTAGAAATTAACAATCGAAACGGTTGTACTACTGAAATCCAAAAGAGAATTACAATGGCTAATAGATGTTTTAATGGAATTCGAAAATATATGAAATCAAATTTAATCAAAAGAAACACACACACAGAAAAAAAAGGTTCTATTGTATACAAATCATTTAAGATCAGTATTAACTTACGCATGTGAAACTTGATCTATGTCTCGAACAGATGAGAATATAAGTATCTACGAAAGGAAGATTTTAAGATCCATTTTTGGAGGAATTCAGGAAAATGGAACATGGCGTAGATCATCAAATTAAGGATCGATCACATAAGGAATCCGACATAGTCAACTTCATCAAAATACAGGGAATTAAATGGGCAGGTCACGTTATCAGATTGAACGAAGACCGCACCACTAAAAAAGTCTTTAATGCTCAACCAATCGGCACACGAAGAAGAGGTATGCCAAATCTCGGATGGATTGAATGCCTAGAAAAAGATCTCCTTGTTTTGAAAACTAGGTATTGGTTACCTAGGTTACCAACCAAGACTGTCTCAGTCAGATTTAGACAATCTTGATATATTTGATGTTATGTTTCCCCATTGGTTAACTCCCAAGTCCTTCAACCGCTTTTCTACTTTAACCTTTAATACTGGTTTCCAAAAATTAAGAAAAATTTGAAATACCAAGTTCATAACAGTAGGATTATTGTGATATTTATTGAAAACATAATGCTTTAAACAGAATGTTTTAAAAGATAGGTAAAGAAAAAGTCAATAGTCTCATTTCCAGTAAAAACAAGTAATATAAAAAAATAAGTCAATTCCTACTTATATAGGTTAACAAAGAAAAATTTTATTTTATTTACTTCATATTATTTGTAATAATTTAATAAAAATATGACAGAATCACAATACTAAGTGGCAAAATAAAAAGCGAATTTCCTTGCAATAATCAGTGTATACTGTCGCCATGTGTTTCACCCTCAGTAGAGTTGTCCCGTGTTCTAATTAAAAATGTGTGTTTAATATTACTTGTATGCTTTAAATTAGAAAATGTCCTCTTTAAATTCCTTAATTTTAGTATAAAATTATCTTAATATTGAAAATAAAGTGAATTCTTCGACATTCTTTTTTCTTGTTTTCCTTGCAGTTTTCTTTCTTTCTTTTTGATGGTTAAGATACATAAATAAACATATATTAATTTTAAAAAAAAGTGCGAGAATAATTCCTTTTTTTTTTAATAAATAGTGTGTTTACGAATTTAAATTTTGTATTATGTGGTTTATAAAGTATATTAAAAGATGAACCTCTATATAATGAATTTTCAATATAACGAACTTTTTTCCGGGAATTAGCGACTTCGTTATACATAGAGGTCCGACTGTAATACAGAAGAGCAGAGATCTTTTGTATAGAAATATTCATATTTTTTAACTAATATGGATTTAGTAGATTTTTTATTATTACAAAGATGTTTTCCATGACAAAATTTAAAAAATCCGCAAAATAATCTCTAATCATAATTTCTCAAGTAATTTTTTTTATTTTCATACAAAAGTCTGTTTTTTCTTTTTTCACAATTCCTACTGTTAACTCACACTGTCCTGATATATTTATTTATATATATGTATATATATCTTGTTCAAATTTTCCATCGTTAATGAAATACTTTTTATTAATCCACTCAAGTTCAAATACATTTTATAAAACTTTTAGTGGATGACTCTTGATGTTAACAGGTTTTTGAAATACTAATTCATTATATAAATTTAATTAACTACAATAAAATTTTTCTTCGTTGACCTAAGTAGAAATTGACATAATTTTTTCATATATTACTTGTAAGTATCCAAATGCTTAAATAATTGAGAAACAAAAAACATTCCACTGTTAACAGAAAATTAAATCTCGTTTTTTTTCCAAACTATAGGAGCAACACTTTTTATTTTTTTTATTTTTGTTTAATCCCGCAAAGTTCCTTAAATACTAGATATTTTTAAAAATGCCAAGTAAAGGGATAAAATTCCATACACCAAAAGTGTAATTTTACAAACGCCAAAAAAAAAATTCTTTCAGTAATTGTTGATAATAGTTAAATATAAGCCTCTTGTCTATAATTTTCTTCCTTTTAGATTTTTTTCTGTAATTAAAAAACAAAAGAAAATTCTAAAAGGTACAATCTCACATAAGACGCGGTGTCAAATAAGCTTAAATCCCCAGTAAATTAAAAAAAAACTTTCTATTAGAACAAACATTTTTTGAAATAAAATTATTTCCCGTGAAACTAAAAATTTGAAAGAATTAATTTTCGAATAAAAATCATTCCGTTTTATAATGCGAATAATATGTTTTGTGTGAATTTTATCACACTTTTATTTACATATGACATAATATTATAAACTATCAAAAAATGACAAATATTAAATAACCGTTGCAAACATATAGCTAAATATTGAATAGAATATTGTAAATCTTGCTGTAGTGATATTTTTATTCATAAGAAAAAAAACCACAAATATATACCAATAAAATTCTTACCAATTTAGTTTTCTGAATGACGTTTTGAAACGATTTTGAGTATTTTTATTAATTTGTAGCCGTAAATTAAATGATCTGAGTTATTTTATCTTAATTTTGTCATATTTAAGTACAGTATAACGTAAAAGTCACGGTACGTTTTTAGAATAAGTAAAAAATATCCTTTTTAAGTTGACAGGATATCAAAATTTATCTCAGCACCATTACTTTCATATTCATTGGGTTTTGATTATAGCAGAGTGGTTTATTTTATCCATTTCACTATTTTAGAAGGGATACAAATAGCACTTTTTTATTTCATAAATTAGGCAAGGAAAATTACGAATTTTGAAACATCATTGTACATTAAATTAGATAGTTAAATGGATAAATAATCACATTAAATCATTATATAGGGTGTTTTTCTAGAGGTATAGAACTTTAAATTTCAATAAAACAACGATGTATTATTCGATTGGCATGAATTTTTTTTAATTCGAAAGATAATCTTGTGGCATTACATTTTAAATATGATTTTTGGCATAGGACTGCCACGGCTGGCTCGGATGTAGTCCAATCTGGACGTCCAAATTTCGATGACTTTTTCCAACATTTGTGGCCGTATATCGGCAATAACACGGCGAATGTTGTCTTCCAAATGGTCAAGCGTTTGTGGCTTATCCGCATAGACCAATGACTTTACATAGCCCCACAGAAAATAGTCTAGCGGTGTTAAATCACAAGATCTTGGAGGCCAATTCACAGGTCCAAAACGTGAAATTAGGCGGTCACCAAACGTGTCTTTCAATAAATGGATTGTGGCACGAGCTGTGTGACATGTTGCGCCGTCTTGTTGGAACCACAGCTCCTGGACATCATGATTGTTCAATTCAGGAATGAAAAGTTAGTAATCATGGCTCTATACCGATCACCATTGACTGTAACGTTGTGGCCTTCATCGTTTTTGAAGAAGGATTCCACCAGCCCATAAAGCGCACCAAACAGTCAGTTTTTCTGGATGTAACGGTGTTTCGACATACACTTGTAGATTAGCTTCACTCCAAATGCGGCAGTTTTGTTTGTTGACGTAGCCATTCAACCAGAAGTGCGCTTCATCGCTAAACAAAATTCGCTTATGAAAATCGGGAACAACGGCAACCTCGTTTTGGGCCCATTCGACGAATCTACGCCTTGCTTGATCATATTTAAAACGTAATGCCACAAGATTATCTTTCGAATTAAAAAAATTCATGTCAGTCGAATAATACATCGTTGTTTTATTGCAATTTAAAGTTCTATACCTCTAAAAAAACACCCTTTATGATCATATCTTGCTTCTTCTAGCTATTCTATTTGACATGCATGTTTCTTTTAAAAAAACATCCGGAAATTACACCAAGTCTCGACCCGAAATGAATTTCCTTAGTCATGCCCTCCCCCTGTGAGATGAAATAAAATTAGAAAAAATGTCGTTAAAGTTAATAAGTTATCGTGAAGAAATGTCATAATTTCATTATTAAAAAAAGTGTTGGGTACAGAAACACTTTGACAAAAATACTGCATTTTTTAAAGTACTGTTTCAACATAAGGAAGACCATTTAATTATGTTATAGAATTAAATTTCACAGTTAAATGGAGTATTTTTGAATAAAAATCTTTAATAATTAAACTTTAAAAAAGACAATGTCTGTGTATCGTTACTTTTGACATTATTTGTAATCATTTTATTATTCTATACTCTCTTTCTGCATTTTATATAATTCTATTAAATTTATCATTTCATTGTTAAATCTAGTCGAATCAGTTTGAGAATAATTCATGATGTGATTTAAATTTTGTTATTTCACATAATTTTCTTTCAATAATATATACTTTTATATCCCAAGTATAACGTGTTTTTTTAGAGGTATAGAACTTTAAATTGCAATAAAACAACGCTGTATTATTCGATTGACATGAATTTTTTTTTATTCGAAAGATAATCTTGTGGCATTACGTTTTAAATATGATCAAGCAAGGCGTAGATTCGTCGAATGGGCCCAAACGAGGTTGCCGTTGTTCCCGATTTCATAAGCGAATTTTGTTTAGCGATGAAGCGCACTTCTGGTTGAATGGCTACGTCAACAAACAAAACTGCCGCATTTGGAGTGAAGCTAATCTACAAGTGTATGTCGAAACACCGTTACATCCAGAAAAACTGACTGTTTGGTGCGCTTTATGGGCTGGTGGAATCCTTCTTCAAAAAACGATGAAGGCCACCAATGGTGATCGGTATAGAGCCATGATTACTAACTTTTTCATTCCTGAATTGAACAATCATGATGTCCAGGAGCTGTGGTTCCAACAAGACGGCGCAACATGTCACACAGCTCGTGCCACAATCGATTTATTGAAAGACACGTTTGGTGACCGCCTAATTTCACGTTTTGGACCTGTGAATTGGCCTCCAAGATCTTGTGATTTAAACCACCAGACTATTTTCTGTGGGGCTATGTAAAGTCATTGGTCTATGCGGATAAGCCCACAAACGCTTGACCATTTGGAAGACAACATTCGCCGTGTTATTCCCGATATACGGCCACAAATGTTGGAAAAAGTCATCGAAAATTGGACGTCCAGATTGGACTCCATCCGAGCCACAGCCGTGGCAGTCCTATGCCAGAAATCATATTTAAAATGTAATGCCACAAGATTATCTTTCGAATTAAAAAAAATTCATGCCAATCGAATAATACATCGTTGTTTTATTGCAATTTAAAGTTCTATACCTCTAAAAAAACACCCTATATAATGATTTAATGTGATTATTTATCCATTTAAATATCTAATTCAATGTACAATGATGTTTCAAAATTCGTAATTTTCCTTGCCTAATTTATGAAATAAAAAAGTGCTATTTGTATCCCTTCTAAAATAGTGAAATGGATAAAATAAACCACTCTGCTATAATCAAAACCCAATGAATATGAAAGTAATGGTGCTGAGAAATTTTGATATCCTGTCAACTTAAAAAGGATATTTTTTACTTATTCTAAAAACGTACCGTGACTTTTACGTTATACTGTACTTAAATATGACAAAATTAAGATAAAATAACTCAGATCATTTAATTTACGGCTACAAATTAATAAAAATACTCCAATTTTTTATCTACCACCTACAATATCAATTTCGAAAGCAATTATTATTTTCAAAGTATCTCCTAAAATCAAGCGTGCCATTCACGCATGAGCTTCTCTCAAAAAATACTCAGTGTTCGTCACATTACTTTAATTATGTGTCTTCTAGTTACTTGGTAAAAATATGTATGGCAGTTCTACGTATTTTTGTAGAGGGAAGTTTCCTGTTAAATTGGCGCTATGCGTAACATTCTATTGACCGGAATCCGTGGCTAATAAAAGATATACATACGCACTGAGCACATAAAACATATGCCCTGAATTTCTGAAAGTATGAAATTTGTAATTCAATGATAATAGTATAAAACCACAAATAATAAAATACAAGAGACATTGCTCAATAAAGGCAATGGGGCAGCTGTAGAATACGTCAAGTTTATAGGAAATATATAATTGGTGCCAACACATGTCATGAATGTTTTCGGAAATTCAGTGAAGGAGATAATATATCTGTAAAGTTTGGGAAAAGTATAGACGAAAAGAGGTTGAAAAAGGGGATCAAGTCGTTTGGGAAAAGTATAGACGAAAAGAGGTTGAAAAAGGGGATCAAGTCGTAAAAACTGTTCCGAATCCAATTCAATCGGAATTAATCAAAGTTCCAATATTCTCTTAAAAATGGATGAAATACTGTTGGAAGAGTAACATTGTGACGAATCTATACGGAACTTTATCACTAACCTTCTGAACCGACCTTTTTAGGGAAATTTAATTCCCTACCTATTTCCAATCAACTCCAAAAAGCGGACAGGATTCCTTGTTATGCAGATTAGATTTAGTATTTAAGTCAAACGAAATAGTAAAGTTAGAGCAGTAGGAGATAGACATTGAAACATAGAGTTATAGTGATTTTGAATTGAATTATTGTTGTTGAAGATAAATTATCCTCATGAAGAATTGAGATTCCTAGAGGTAAATATCATTTTGAAGTTAAAGTCTCATTCAAGCTTTAAGAGTCGGATTAAAAGTTAAATGTTCAATAAGAACATTATTAAATATAACTCTGGGATCTCTTATCGTGGTAATTTCTGCGTGATCGTTATTTAATAAATTAATTGATTAGATCATTAATTAAATGAGTTAATTTGAGGGATATTATCTTTAAAACCTCATAATATTAAAATTACTGTTAATAAGTTTATTTGATTCTATTTGGGAAAATTAACCAAATAAAGAAAGTTATTTATAAAAATGGCTACTAGTTCATTTATGTCTCATAATTATTCTAGTTCTCAAAGTGAGGGGTCCCCAGGGACCATTACAATGGCGCCCAACGTATAAATCCCGAGAATAGAGTCGGATCCAGTTTTAGAATCATTCCGGAACAATATTTTTCGGGAATTGAGAACATAGATGATTTTTTGGAGAATATTGATCATAATCTCGCGTATTATGAGATACCTGCACAACTGGCATGTGCTTACTTGAAAGGTCATCTCAAAGGACGGGCACTCGACTGGTTCGAAGTTCTAGGTTATAGAGTCATTGAAGATAAGACAACAGACTACGCGCACTTAAAACAGGCATTGTCGGAACAATTTCCCGTGGTCCGAAACAAGTCAGAACTAGAAACACGATTTTATTCCTCATCACAAAGACGAGATCAACAACCTTCGGACTTTATTTATGAATTGTTGAAAATTCATAAAGTCCTTAAACTAGAAATGTCGGAGGAAAAATTAATAGATCACGTCGTTAGTCGATTAGAACCTCAAATTTTGGATTATGTCGAAGTTAGACATCCACGAAATACTGCCAATCTCCTACAAATCGTTGATAAATACGAAGAACGTTTTATGCATAGACAAATCAGAGGTTCGAGTGAGGGATTTAGAAGTTCAGGCCCTCATGAAAACAATCGTTTTAATACCCGGCATAGACAGGAAAATTGAGGAAAACAGAAATAATGAGAGATACGCCAATAATAGCCGACCACAAAGGGAATTTAATCGGTTCGAAAACCAAGGTTTCACAAATAATCGCAGATTCGAGGGTAGACGCCAAGGTGGACAATCGGATCAACCATTCCACAGTCAAGGCGGTCGACAAAGCGGGGCGAGAAATAGTTCATTTCGAGGTCAAAATGAACGAAGTAGAAATTTAAACTTTTAAGCGATCGATGTGAATATGGGGGTAATCGATCGCGAGGTACGGAAAATCCTCCAGTTTGGGATCATCGGCCTATCAGAGTATCATCTATAAGAATGACCCCAGTCGAATTACCGTATGTCCCTATTCTATTAAATGAAACCTTTATTACAGCACTATGGGACACGGGAGCAGAGAAATCTTTTATTTCAGAGGAGGTATACCGCAATTATTTTTCATATCGACCTCGTCAAAAGACGAAAGACAGAGTCGTGACAGCACAGGGAGCCCCGTGCAGTCATTTGGGTAGAGTCGAATTACAAATTAGAATCAGGGAATTTCAGAAACCCTGGGAATTCCATATACTTGATAACATGCAGTATCAGTGCATTTTGGGTATTGATTTTATGAAGGCGTCGCGATTAACATTAGATTTTGATCAGAAATCCTTAATCATTCCCGATCATCTGATCAAACAAACGCCTAAAGAGGAGAAACTCGTTGATATTGATCTCACAGAATCGAAACTTAATGACGAGCAACAGAGGCAATTAAAAGCCTTATTTAATAATTTTAAAGGATTAACGCATGTTGTATATCATGAGATAGATACTGGAGATAAAGGACCGGTAGTGTCGAGACCATACAAGTACGACCGGGTCAAACAAGGCATTATTGATTATCACATAGATAAGATGTTACGGGATGGTACAATTTGTCCTATTAATTCGCCCTATGCATCTCCAGTCGTATTAACTCGAAAGAACAATGACCTTCCTCCAGATTCTCCCGAGGCGTATCGTTTCGCGATCGATTATCGGAAACTAAATGGAATTACCAAATATCCTCGATATCCATTACCGGTTATTGATGACTTACTCACCAATATCCCTCACACCAACGTTATGTCCACTCTAGATCTCAGAAGTGGCTATTTTCAGTTGGCGATTAGTCCAAAGGACATAGAAAAACAGCGTTTATCACTCGCAATGGCACTTTTGCATTCCTACGCATGCCTTTTGGTCTTTCTGGAGCGGCACCCCACTTCCAAAGGGCTATCGATATAATCCTCCAACCTGTTATTGGGCGTTTCGTGTCCGTTTATATGGATGATGTTATTATTACATCACCATCGTTTAAAGACCATCTAGATCATTTAACTCAGGTTTTTACCTTATTACGAGACGCAGGGCTAACGTTAAATAAAGAAAATGTCACTTCGCTCGTGACAAACTCAAATATTTAGGCCTGATTATTAGTAAAGAAGGAATCGAAACTGACAATAAAAAATTCGGGCAATTACGGAAATGAAACCTCCCAAAAATAATAGAGAAGTGTCAAAATTTTTAGAGATGACGGGTTGGTACCAAAATTTATTCCGCGATACGCAGATATATGCGAACCATTGTACCAATTAAAGAAAAGGGGGCGAAGTTTAACTGGTCGGGAGAAGCACAGGATTCTTTTTGATCAGATCAAACGCACACTAACGGAGGCACCGATTTTGCAATTACCAAATTTTTCTGAACAGTTCAATTTATTCACTGATGCAAGTGGGGTCGGAATTGGTGCTGTGCTTCAACAAAATCAAAAACCTATTGCTTTCGCGTCTCGAACCCTTAATAAAGCAGAACGTAATTATACGGTTACCGAAAGAGAATGTTTGGCGGTAATTTGGGCTCTGAATAAGTTTAAAACTTATTTTGGACCCCTACCTGTGAAAGTGATTACAGATCACGCAGCGTTAACGAAGTTAACCAATGGTAAGAATTTATCAAGTAAGATGATCCGATGGGCATTGGAATTGTCAGAGTTTAACATAGAATGGGAGCACAGACCTGGTGTTCAAAACGTGGTCGCAGACCTTTTATCAAGAAATCCAGTAGACAGTGTCGAGGGATCGCAAATTTCGTGCGCAGCTCTTAGAGCCCTCGCAATAAATTCCCGTGAACAATTCATTAAGGAACAGAGGGAAGATCCTGAATTAGGACATATTTATCGATACTTAGAAAACCCTGATGACGGTTCTGTTAATGCGACGGTATGCGAGAGTTGGTCCCAGGACTTCAAGTTAATAAATGGTCTCCTCTTTTACGCGAAGTATTTTTCTAATCTGGGAGAACTAAGAGTTTATATTCCTGGTTCTCTTCGAAAAGATATAATGAAAGAATTTCATGATCTACCATTGGCAGGACATCTCGGAAAGAGGAAGACATATCTTAAACTTCGTGACACGTGCTATTTTCCATTTATGAGAAAATATATATTTGAATATGTTTCAACCTGTGACCGGTGTCAAAAGTTTAATTATAAAAACGCGCTACCAGCTGGTCGTTTAATGCCTATAGTTTCGAAATATCCAAATGAAATTGTAACGCTAGACTTAGTAGGCCCCTACCCCCGCATCCCGACCCGAGAGATATAAATTCATATTAGTTATAACTGACCACTTCACTAAGTGGTGTGAGCTGATTCCTCTTCGTAAAGCTTCAGCCCAGACAATAGCTAATGCCTTTTTTAATAACTATATAGCGTTACGGAGCTCCGATTTCTTTGATAAGTGATAACGGCCCCCAATTTATTTCTGACGTGTTTGAACATCTCAGTCACAGGTTGGACATCAAACATATGAAAACGGTAACGTACCGACCACAGTCTAATCTCACGGAGAGAGTGAATAGAAATTTAGTTCAAATGATAGCTTCTTTTGTTGAAGAAAATCATGAAAACTGGGACCAATTTCTACACGAGTTCGCTTTCGCATTGCGCACGGCGGTAAATGAGACGACAAATAAAACTCCGGCTGAGTTGTTTTTAGGAAGGAAAATCATAACTCCGTTTAGCAAGCTCATAAATGTTAAGGAGGATGCGAAATATGTTGGTAATAACATCGAAAGATTATTCGATGAGGCAAGACGAAATATGCAAAAAAAGCATAGGTCTTGGGAAAAACATTACAATCTCAGAAGGAGGGATGTTCACATCAAAGTGAACGATTTGGTTTTACTTCAAACACATTTCTCAAGTGCTGCGGGTAGGAAACAGGTGGGAAAATTTATGCCTAAATTTGAAGGTCCATATAAGGTTTTGGAAATAAAAGGAAATAATTTAGTTATTTGGAAAAACGGAAGAAATATAACTGTTAATATTGATCAGGTTCGAGTGTACCGACCTCGTCAATCAGACACAATTAGTTCGGATAGTCCGGTAGAAACTCTGTATGACGAACAAGAAGTTAGTCATGGATCAAATAGATCACATCAAGGACAGTTTAAAGAGCATAGAAAACCTCTAGTCAGGAAAGTGAGAGGTGTAGATCACGGCAGAGTAACACCACACGGAGATCCCCAGAAATAAACGTAAAATTAATAGTACTGCGTCGAAAACCAAGCTTTAAAAAGGTCCAAGATATGTAAGAAGAGATCCCGACAAGGATCTGAACATCAGGACCGGAAAAGACACGCTCCTGAACAAAGGCAAGGAGTCAAGAGGTCGATTCCATCCTCGATCTCATCCAGAACTTATAAATTTAAGAGACCTAATACCTCTTCACCAGGAGTAAAGTCCATTACAGGTCCATCAAAGTTGCCTGATCGCAGAACTGCTACGACTACAAGTGGATCCCGAATGGAAGTTAGGGACGTGATAACCAGACCCGTCAAACCAGAGCGACAACGAGAAGACACAACGAACAAGCGGAGAAACCAGTCCGGTCGAATCAAACCAATACAAGGAGACCTTGCCCATACTATCTACGGAGCCGTATACAAGAAAAAGACAGAATCCATGAGGACCTCAACAACATCGAAATCAACGGCATACCTGGCAGCACATTCCGCAAAAGAAGCCTCAGTATGGAAGCGTTGAATGGAGATCCAGTGCATAGGATTTAACAGTCAAAATCCAGGTTGTATTGTTTCTTTATCTTCACGATGCGAACAAGTGAAGAATTTTTTTGCAATTAAAGCAAGTCACGGGCGGACTCTAAAATTAAGAAGACTGACAAAAGTGGACACTGCATTGTGTGTGTTTTTTTCTATAACAGAAAACGACTTTTGTGTTACTTTTTGTATTTTGGAGAAAACATCTGTAAATTTTGCATTTGTTTACTTCGATGTATGACTTCGCTAAGATGCGACAATTCATTTGGTTGTTTGTATATTACAAAATGATTATTATTATATGCTATGTGTGTTTCTATGTATGTTTTGTTTCACATCTGGTGCCTTAGAGCGCGGCGAAGTTAGATAGGATTAACCATTAACACTAACTAGCGCATCAAGTTTTTCGAATGAGAAGGCAAAGGAACCAGATATTTATTGTATGACATTCATGTAACAAATGTATAACTTCATGTCTACTTTTACCTACTTCTCAAATGGATATCAATCTTTCAGGGTAGCTGACCCTGAAGTCTTCGATGTTCCAGTGCCACAGAAGATTGTATTGTATTTTTTTGTATAAAGTATAAGTCATACTCTATGGGGTTGGTTTTTGCCACCACTAGGTGGTTTTTCCCACGCCCCTTCGCCGAATGGATAGAGTGCAGGGATTAATTTAAACTTGTAAAATATTATGAGGTTTGGCAATTAATTCTAATTCTTAATTTTGTCATTTTTCATTACGGAAGATGTTTCAGTAATATACAGTTAGAAATTAATATCGTCAGTACTGTAAGACAAAGATAGGATTTACGTAATTTATTTTCAGGACATTTGAGTCCTTCGAATAAATCCCGTTTTCTTTTTGGAGGGGTTGTGACGAATCTATACGGAACTTTATCACTAACCTTCTGAACCGACCTTTTAGGGAAATTTAATTCCCTACCTATTTCCAATCAACTCCAAAAAGCGGACAGGATTCCTTGTTATGCAGATTAGATTTAGTATTTAAGTCAAACGAAATAGTAAAAAGTTAGAGCAGTAGGAGATAGACATTGAAACATAGAGTTATAGTGATTTTGAATTGAATTATTGTTGTTGAAGATAAATTATCCTCATGAAGAATTGAGATTCCTAGAGGTAAATATCATTTTGAAGTTAAAGTCTCATTCAAGCTTTAAGAGTCGGATTAAAGTTAAATGTTCAATAAGAACATTATTAAATATAACTCTGGGATCTCTTATCGTGGTAATTTCTGCGTGATCGTTATTTAATAAATTAATTGATTAGATCATTAATTAAATGAGTTAATTTGAGGGATATTATCTTTAAAACCTCATAATATTAAAATTACTGTTAATAAGTTTATTTGATTCTATTTGGGAAAATTAACCAAATAAAGAAAGTTATTTATAAAAATGGCTACTAGTTCATTTATGTCTCATAATTATTCTAGTTCTCAAAGTGAGGTCCCCAGGGACCATTACAACATTTCGCCTGAAAATTTGATCGTCGGTTTCAAATTCAACTCACTGTAAATCAATCATATCAGTAAATCACTATTTATGTCTCCTTCCTTTTTTGAGCAAAAAAAAGAACCCCCTTCTGTGAAACGGATTATGACAGAAGATGACGAGTGAGTAGTGGCGCACTCAGGAATTTTTCAAAGGGGGGTTCCGGGGTCGAAAGTTTACCATTCTTGTATCATGCTCCTTTTGATTTTGTCGATTTTCGGGAACAAAACACCGTAAAGAACTAGTTTTCGAATAAATAATTAACATTAATTAATAAAATTAATCATTAATAGCAAGTAATTAATTAAATTTTACGTACTATATACTTAGATTTATAATCAATCGGAAAAAAATCAAGGACTTCGGGGCTGGTCCGGACCCTCAGGTCCCCCCCTGTGTGCGCGATTGCGAGAGAGTTATGTATCATAACATAAAACATCATTAAGGAACTGCATATCGGCCTTCTAAATCCAGTGCCGGTTTATCCATTAGGTGCTTAGGCCGAGCACTCAGGAGGAGGGGACGGAAGGGCCCGGATATTCTAGACTTAACTAGATGCTCTGGTTATAAATTTCGATCAGTGCCAAAGGGGCATGTTGATCTTCTGAGCCCAGGGCCCAAAATGAGCTTAAATCGGCACTGTCTGAATCGACACCAATGAAATCAGAGCTTTTTCTGAGAAGATTTAATTGACTATGTTGGGGGATGTCCTGGAATTCATTGGGAGGTCCTGGTACTTAACCAAAGTATTAATTCTAATCTCTATAGACTTCAATTTGACAAACCTTTTACACACATTGGTCGTGAAATGTCCATACGTCATCAGTCGTGACTAGGGATTGGAATTTCGGACGAAAAGTTCAATACCGGTATTCGGTATCTCTTAGATCTTAATTCCGGGATACCAGTTTTAATACCGGAAGTAGAAATTTTAGAAAAAGAAAACACAGGTGTTTCTTTGTTTTATTTGCCAGTTCTATTATAGTATGTAACTATCACAAAAAAATAATTTGTAATTTATAAATTGTAACAGTATATAAAGAATCACAAAAAAGTAAAGCAGTATCTTATTTATTTAAATCACAAAAAAGTGTAAATATCCCTTTTGAGTCTGTGGTACTCTTACGAATTTTTAAAATTTTAAATGTGATCTTAAAAAACAATGAATCAATTCTACTGCATGATATACAAATACAATGTGAATAAGGAACTCACCACTTTAAAAAATATCGAAATATTACGCACTTTCTTCATAACTACAACCTTGTTTTCACAGATACGAATATCAGACTTTGAATCCTGCGCGTGTGCAGTATCGCTCTGAGATATATGTAATAGGATTGTTTTGGCTCACCTTCTTGGATGATTCACATATTTTATCAATTCTCTTGATTCAGTTTAATGAATTTCGCCCGTTAGGGAGACATAAGAAAATGTATACTGTTTTGCTACGTTAGCGATTCCTGAACATATGTGGAGACGATTTTTAACATTTTTAGTAAATACCGAAAAACCAGTGTTTAAACTTGTGAATACCGGTATTACAAAATTGTACGAATGGCTCAAAAAACACCGGTATACCGGTGTTATAATCTCTAATCGTGACGGTGTTACCTTCTGTCAGGAGAATGCTGTTGTGAGTACTCCAGAGCTTCTCAAACCTTCATTGTTTGCGACCCAATTTTCAATCATAATTTTCATCATCCCCCATACAATAACATTGTATTGAATGTAATAATCATGTACTTTGACGTAAATCTACAATACAAATTATCAAGTTAAATATTAAATTTTATATGCTACTTGAAGTTACAGATATTTTAAATAAATTACTTTTAAATAATAATGGTTTTAAAAAATCCTTTATTTTCCACTTTTTGATATCCTTGGGCCACAACGCAGAGTAATCACGCCCCCCAAGGAGAGCGTGCCCCACAGTTTGAGAAGCGCAGCTTAAATAGTATGTGATCACAGTTTCTTCCATTAATATCGATTCAACAGACACTTTGTGACGGGCTTTCATCGCGATTTCCATTAATGTCCTCTTGGGGTTCTTTGGGGGCCAGAATAGCAATTCTTTCCAACTAACTCCAGAAGAAGAACGTGAGAATATAAATTAGGAATCTTATAAATAGTAGAAGTTTAGCGTTCGCGAGGTGGCTGTGAAGTTACTATACGAGGTCTGTGTTTACGATTTAAACGCGATT
The DNA here is from genome assembly GCA_019973935.1 of Trichonephila clavipes. Classification (NCBI taxonomy): domain Eukaryota; kingdom Metazoa; phylum Arthropoda; class Arachnida; order Araneae; family Nephilidae; genus Trichonephila; species Trichonephila clavipes. Next base: position 1,156,022 of record BMAU01018674.1, on the reverse strand, counting down.
AAGTTAAAGTTGGAGGAAATTACAAGTTCAAGAATTAACCTACTCGTACCTGTGCCTTCAAGATAAAGGTGGATACTATTCCACAAGGATTAAAGCCACGTCATTGCGACCAAGAAAGTAGCATTACCAACGATTTATCTGTAAGCGTCTTCAATTACTATACAAGGAACTACGTGTATTAAGGAGATTAGCTGTAATCTGTAAAGTTAGATATAGTGGTCAGTTACGCGATTATTTGGTAATACGAATTGTGTCTTCTCACTCCAGATCCGCTTTCTACAATTATTATTATCATTGTGTATAGTGATTAAGTTAAGATCTTAATAAACAGATATTAAGATGAATATGTCTAGTTCTTCGTTCTTTTCTACAAATACAGATCACGTAGGTAACGTGTAAATGTGTTACCTACGGACTCATGCCTCACAACTTATATATAAACTGTTTTATGTTTATGTCATCTTCTTCAATGTTGTGAATTTTAACTCGAAAACGTGTTACATCAGTGCTCTTCAAACTTTCAACATTGGTGACCCAATTTAAAATTACAATTTCATTGCGCCCGCCCCATACAATGACGAATGTAATAACAATAATAATGTACTTTGACGCTAAGAATAATACGACTTTAAATTCTGAACCACACAAATTATCAACTTAAGTATTAAATTTTGTATATGTTGCTTTTAAGTCAGTACTTCTCAAACTTTCAATGTTGGTGCCACTCTTTTCGATCACAATTTTTATCGCGCCCCCCTTTTACATTAACAATGTACTGAATGCAATAATAATGCACTTTGACGCTGAAGCTATAAAACGCGATCTTAATTATAAACCATACAAATTAGTAACATAAGTATTAAATTTTTATACTACTTTTAAGCAAAAAAATAAATAAAATAATGGGATAATTATGTTATTTTTCCTTTCTGTAATTTTTAAATTGAACATATTGCAAAATGCGGTGCTGCTTAGAAGACAAAATACAGATATCTGCTACATATAGAAAAAGAACTCAGACGGTCAATTTCTAATCATAAGCATTCCTTATAAAAACTTTGCTTCGCAAGACAAGCCCATGGAAGTCGTTAATACTTATTAAACTTGTTCTTAATTTAGTATTAATTAATTAGTTATAAAATACTCTGTGCAGCACTGATACATTAAAAGTATACCGGCTGAAGTGCCCGCTCTTTGCACGAGTTCATTTATAAGAAAATAAAACATTATTGATATAATAGCTGAATTGTAAGGAGAGCGCGCGCGCGCGCAAAGCCAAGTGCTCGCGACAATGTTTACAAAAATGTAAAATGTTTTTTTTAAAATAGTTGCTCAAATTATAATTAGTTTTAAGCGAATTGTAATTTTAAGCCTCACAGAATTAGCATTTATAATTGATGTTAAATAATGAACAATAATATAAAATTCCGAGGAAGAATAATTGTATTATTTTTAATATTTAAAGCGAAAAGAATTCAACATGTTTTAATCCGGGAGCAGGCACGCACTCGATACGGTCGAGCGGGGTTATTAAGTCACCCCAATCTTTTTTTATAAGTATTTTATTGTACACGATACAAATCGTGATTCCAGTGAATAATTTAATTAAGAGAAAGTTTACTAACCTACTTTCAAGGACTTTTCAATTTTTCTTTGGTAACAAATAAAATTTTGCCAGAATAAACGATTTCGTAATCTGTGTGTCCCGCGTGACCACTTCCAGGTAAAAATTGTATTCATTATGATAATATGTATATTACTGCAAAAAAGATTGTGTAAAACGTTTTTCATTATGCTTTATATGTTTGAGAATACTCATAAAAATAAGTCTTGGCCAAGTAATCCTTCAAAATGTGCTCTCCGTGGTTTTCCAAAAATCATGACTCTTTTGCATAGAAAAAAGCGCAACAGAGAAATACATTACTTAAAACTTCTCTAAATGAGAAACAAACATATAAGAGAGGGGTCATAACTAACTGTACCAATAACTTAGAAGGTCAAACAGATTACAGCTGTAATGCGCAGTATTTAAAAAATAATAACAGCGAGGAATTTCTTATGTTCCAAAATTTTTTCGATTCTGGGTCTGGGATCTGTTTTTTCTATGAAGGAGCAGCATGTTAGGTTTAAAAAGAAAGCGTAATAAAAAATCTCTCATCATGCGATTACAGCAAATCAAATAAGTTTTTTTATTTGGTTATAGGATCAAAGACAGCTAATTTGGTATTGAAGAAGTTTTTATTTTTGATGACTTAATATCGCGCGCGCGCGCTTATAAATTATATCAGAGTAGAAGGGTATTTTTTATTATGTCTCTGAAAGTATTTTGTTTTAATTCTTTCCAGTAAATTAATTATTTTTAAATCCTTTATTTTCGATATGCTCGCGCCTCTCTCGTAAGGTTATCGCACGCCCCACAGTTTGAGAAACACTGTTTTAAGTAATAAATATTTTAAGTCAGTGTTTCTCAAACTGTGGGCGCCCCCTGGGAGGGGCGCGAGCATATTGAAAATAAAAGGTTTAAAAAAATAATTTTTTGGAATGAAGTAAAACAAAATGCTTTCTGACATAATAAAAAATACACATTTACACTGATATAATTTATTTTTATCATCTGGTGATCATCAAAAATAAAAGATTCCACTTCAAACACTCATTAGCCATCTTTGATACTATAACCAAATTTAAAAAATATTTTGTTTGCTTTGCGGTCAATATGAGAACGATGAGAGATTTTTTTTTTTTTCTTTTAACGATATCAAACGATAAGAGATTTTTTTATTACGTTTCTTTTAACCTAAAATATTACTTTAGCTGACCTTCGAACTTACTGGTAAATATATATAATACATATATTTCTGTTTCATTTTTTTCCATGTGAAAGAGTTTTATGATACATGGATAAAGCATGAGTATTCTGAAACATATAATTCATAATGAAAAACGTTTTACACAATTATTTTTTAGAACATGCTACACTTTCCTTATGAACAATTTTGCAGTTTTGTTTGCTGTGTTGTACGACTTATCATGGTTTATAAATGTAAATAAGCAGAATATTTAAAAAAATGGCATCTGTGATCCCTATTGAAGGAAGTCGAAACTGATCAAGCAATTGAAGAACCTACTGAAATAATGAATATTAATCAAGATCACGAAAGTAAATATCAGAAAAGTGTTAGACATGAAACGTTTGAATTGATTTGAAATTTTCAAATGCTGCCTAAAGATCTTTATGAAGAAAACTATGAAGCCATAATGTAGCACTTCACCTTGTCAAAAAGACACAAGGAAGAAAAAGTTTAAAATGCTATTTGTAGATCATCAAACAACAGCAAAACTACAAAAACGTGAACAAAATATGACAGTTTAGCTGAAAAATAACGTTCCTGTGTTGTTAGCGAAAAGTTTCTGTGATTTATGTCCTTTATTAAGGACACGCACATTTGGAACATTTTCTTTAGTTTTATTGGATTTTTTCTCAAATTTTCTAAGAAAAATTGAAAAGTCCTTGAAAGTAGGTAAGTATATTTTCTCTTAATTAAATTATTCAATGGAATTTTGTGATTTTTATCCTGTAAAGTAAAAATAACTATAAAATAAATTATAGTTTTAAAACAAACTAAAAAACACGCTTTTATAGTGAATCGAACTAAAAAGTTTATATATATATATATATATATATATATTATTATTATTACTTAAAAGTAACAGATACAAAATTTAATACTTATCTTGTTAATTTATACGGTTTATAATTACGATCGTATTGTAGCTTTAGCGCAAAAGTGCATTATTATTGCATTCAAAACATTATTAATTTTAGGGGGGTGCGATAAAAATTATGGTTGAAAATTGGGTCGCCAGTATTGAAAGTTTGAGAAGCACTGATTTTAAGTTACTTTTAAGAATTTGCGCGTGGATAAGAATTATGTTACCTTTCTTAGTTCAGAATGTATTTTGTTTTGTGTCCTTTCAGAAAATTAATAATTTTGTTTAATATTCATCTGTTTTCGACTTTTCAATATGCTTGCGCCCCCCCCACATAGGATTCTCACTCCTCCCTAAGGGACGCACACCACAGTTTGAGTGACGCTGCATTACTCTTTAAAAAAATAATGGTGTTTTTTCTAGAACAGGGTTCGGTAACTGTTAAGCTGTGGCGTGCCAAACCAATCTACCAATACTATTCAGCGTGCTACACAGCAGGACTTTTCATAAACAATTCGATTTCTGCAATAATAAAGAATTTTTTTCCAGGTATAGAGGTTTAAGTTGTCATTACTTTCCAAGATGGCGACCGATTTAACAGCTGTCAAGTGATTTATTCTTAGTTTGGTTTGGCAATTCATCATGAATAGACTCACGCCTGAAAAACGCTTTCAAATTGTGCAATTTTATTTCGAAAATAATGGTCGCGCGCGCGATTTTCATAAGCGAATTTTGTTTAGCGATGAAGCGCACTTCTGGTTGAATGGCTACGTCAACAAACAAAACTGCCGCATTTGGAGTGAAGTTAATCCACAAGTGTATGTCGAAACACCGCTACATCCAGAAAAACTGACTGTTTGGAGCTCTTTATGGGCTGGTGGAATCCTTCTTCAAAAACGATGAAAGCCACAACGTTACAGTCAATGGTGATTGGTATAGAGCCATGGTTACTAACTTTTTTATTTCTGAATTGAACAATCATGATGTCCAGGAGCTGTGGTTCCAACAAGACGGCGCAACATGTCACACAGCTCGTGCCACAATCGATTTATTGAAAGACACGTTTGGTGACCGCCTAATTTCACGTTTTGGACCTGTGAATTGGCCTCCAACATCTTGTGATTTAACACCGCTAGACTATTTTTTGTGGGACTATGTAAAGTCATTGGTCTATGCGGATAAGCCACAAACGCTTGACCATTTGGAAGACAACATTCGCCGTGTTATTGCCGATATACGGCCACAAATGTTGGAAAAAGTCATCGAAAATTGGACGTCCAGATTGGACTACATCCGAGCCAGCCATGGTAGTCCTATGCCAGAAATCATACTTAAAATGTAATGCCACAAGATTATCTTTGGAATAAAAAAAATTCATGTCAATCGAATAATACATCGTTGTTTTATTGCAATTTAAAGTTCTATACCTCTAAAAAAAACACCCTTTACATGCAGAGTTAGAGAATAAAGGTCAATAATTTTCACATTTATGGTTTTTTATGTATTAATTTTTCATCATTTAAAGATATTTTTTTGCATAAGAATAAATAGCAAAAATTATAACTCTTCCTTTAAAAAGAAATTTAGAAAATAAAATTTTACATATATTGTATATTTTTAAACATATTTATTGAAATAAGAAATAGACAGCGTAAAATATAAGTATTTCCTTTCATTAAAGTTGAATAAAAAGATAAATAAAAGTTTTAATGCAAATCTAGTGATTGCATTGTTTTACTTTTTCATATCACAAATCAGGGGTATAGTTTGTGGCTTTCAATTTTACACGATTTTGAGCATTCAGTTGTGAAACAATTTTTTAGCGGAGATTCGAAAAACTTTTCATATGAGGAAAGATTTTGTATGTAGAACCAAAAGAGGAAAGCAGAGTACATGCAATGCTCTCTGTTCGAACAATTATATCTCTCCAGCACTAACATTCAACAATTTACAAAATAGCTGCAAATTTACCTTTAGAATTATCTTTCTGATTTTTTTCATAATTCCGTAAATGTCCATAATTTTCTGAAGATATTTGTTAAATAAGGTTTATTACAGTTTTGTCAGCTTACATCCACTCAAAAACTGTCAAATTTGCAGAGTAGCGCAGAGTGCCACTGAAAATTGTACCGCTTGCCACGTATGGCACGCACGCCATAGGTTGCCAATCCATGTGTTAGAATGACTTCTTATCCTCCATATCCTTCTTACTTATCAACGGCTGACTATCACCTATGCTTGCACGTTATCATCACAAAAAAAGACAATGGATTTTTTTGCAATTACTTAATGACATATAACCGGACAGGTAAATGACATATAACAGGAGAGCACGAAGGAAAGAGAAAGAGTATACTCTCTCGTGCAACTGCCGTGAAAATATAGTTTACTTCAATGAGGATATAGAGTAGAAGTGTGTGTGTTAAAAGGGTATGGTTGGCTATTCATGGTCAGCTTATTCCATCCTTTTACACGGCTTCTCCACAGAAAGATGTACAAAAACAACTAGCTCTGTTGTTAATGTACTATTTTTCATTTCTCGGGTCAACATTTTCTAGGTCCTACAATTCACTCAATTCATTGTCCCAGTTCCTTTTAAAATTAGTCTAATACAGCCGTCTGAATTTCTAAATTTAATTCAAAAATTTTAATTCGAAATCGTAGCTACTACACTACTACTGTACTTGAAAATCATTCATTTATAACTTTTCTTGAAATATATTTTAGAACAGAAACGGCAAATTTCATTCACGTTTCTGTATTTCACAGACAATCGGTAATTGATATCTATATAAATAACTCACAATATGTTTGTTCCACAACTATTTATTGACATCCTTTCCTTTCATCACTCCAATCTTCATATAGTTATTTCTAAGAATATCACATACTTAGAAGAATATTGTGTCCTTTACCCGCGCGCATATCACTTTACAAAAGAAAAAAAATCTAAATATGAATCAATTTTTAGTAGAATCTTCCTTTACTAAAATTTAAAATAAAGTATATTGTTTCGTCTAGACAGTGATTTTGATTTTAGATTTTTCGCAATACAAATTTGTAAGACTTTAAATTACCCTAAGGCAGTATTTCTCAAACTATGGGGTGTTCCCCCTAGAAGAGCATGATAACTCTACAAGGGGGGCGTGAGCATATTGAACAGAAGAAAACAGAAGATTATTTAACAAAAATTATTAATTTACCGAAAGTAAGAAAACGACATAAAAATAGAATACACATTTACACTGATATAATAACTTATAAATGTACTGCACAATGTATTTTATAATTTACGTCCACTAAGTTAAGAACAAGGTAACTAATTATCATTGAGCCCATGGGCTTTTCATGTATAAAATTATATACAAAAATTAACACAGATCTTGATCATTTGAATGGTTTATAATTATTCCCTTAACAGCTGATTAAAAGTTACGGATTCGCACCGCCAATGCCACCATTTTCCAAGTAGGCGAGTGTATGTGATGAATGGTGGGGGGGGGGAAGAAAATGAATAAATAAGCAAATCATCTGAAACAAGTAAATCCTTTGCAAACATTGTCAATGTTCTTTTTTTGCATGCCAAGGCCTTCGGAATAATTTTATGGATAGCAGTGCATAAAAAAGATCGTACTTCGGAAAGACGTATATATACGCCCGCGTAATTAACTCTTTGGGTACGTTAAGAACAAGACGTATATATACGCCGATGGCACTTAAGAGGTTTAAGTCGTATTGCAGCTTTAGCGTCCATGTACAGTATTTCTGAATTTAATACATTGTTATTGTATGGAGGGGGGCGATGAAAAGTATGATTGAATGTTAGGGCTCAAATATTGAAAGTTTGAGAAGCACTGCCCTAGTGGAATGGTCGTGAAATTCTCTCTGTAGCTATCAAAGTTGTAATCAACCCTTAAAATGTCATTTGAGACGCTGAATACTATATTTAAAATTAAATGTTTTTTGTAAAAGAGTATAAAAAAATACTCACTATGATATAATAAGAGAAGACAAGTTTAAATATTTCTTTTTATTTGGGTACAATATTTGCGTTAAGTTTGTTGGTGAAAACTTTGGATAAAATTTACGTCGTTAAAAAGAAAAAAAAAGTTTTGAAAGACTGGAATCCGAAAATAGGGTGGGAAAAAATGTACTTGTGAGTCGTCCAACAGACGTTGAAAGTTGATGGGAAAAGTAGTATGCTTTTTAGTGAAAGAATATAAAACAAATATTAAATGTTATGTTAAAGAGAAAACTTCTTCACGCAATATTAAGTTTTCTCATTCTCAAAGTTATGGGTTTTTTTTTTCAGTTTTCCTTCTGCGGTTCTTTTTTTAGTTTTAAGTCTTTATGAAAGAAATAAAATTAAAGGTTTCTGATATAAAAAAAATACATCTGTAGATTTTTTTATCGGGATAGCACAGAACTTTTTTTTCTTTTGCCATCACTTTACAGCAAACTAAAACACAAGATAAACAGCTTCAAAGATTGTCTGGAGATATTTTCTAGGTTCTGAGTTTATATACATATATCATTCTAAAGCGTTATCTAGGAAGGAGTTATTAGAATAGGATGATGATAAGTGTGATATACATATATTAAAAGTAAAACGCTAATAGTAAAGAGTGTTTTTTTCCAGGTATAGAAGTTTAAGTTGGCATTACTTTCCAAGATGGTGACCGATTTAACAGCTGTCAAGGGATTTATTCTCAGTTTGGTTTGGCAATTCATCAAAACGATCATCAAGCAAGGCGTAGATTCGTCGAATAGGCCATAAACGAGATTGCCGTTGTTCCCGATTTTCATAAGCGAATTTTGTTTAGCGATGAAGCGCACTTCTGGTTGAATGGCTACGTCAAAAACAAAACTGCCGCATTTGGATTGAAGCTAATCCACAAGTGTATGTCGAAACACCGTTACATCCAGAAAAACTGACTGTTTGGTGCGCTTTATGGGCTGGTGGAATCCTTCTTCAAAAACGATGAAGGCCACAACGTTACAGTCAATGGTGATCGGTATAGAGCCATGATTACTAACTTTTTCATTCCTGAATTGAACAATCATGATGTCCAGGAGCTGTGGTTCCAACAAGACGGCGCAACATGTCACACAGCTCGTGCCACAATCGATTTATTGAAAGACAAGTTGGGTGACCGTCTAATTTCACGTTTTGGACCTGTGAATTGGCCTCAAAGATCTTGTGATTTAACACCGCTAGACTATTTTCTGTGGGGCTATGTAAAGTCATTAGTCTATGCGAATAAGCCACAAACGCTTGACCATTTGGAAGACAACATTCGCCGTGTTATTGCCGATATACGGCCACAAATGTTGGAAAAGGTCATCGAAAATTGGACGTCCAGATTGGACACCATCCGAGCCAGCCGTGGCAGTCCCATGCCAGAAATCATATTTAAAATGTAATGCCGCAAGATTATCTTTCGAATAAAAAATTCATGTCAATCGAATAATAAATCGTTGTTTTATTGCAATTTAAAGTTCTATACCTCTCAAAAAAACACCCTTTATAATAGGAATTGAATATTTTTTTCAAAGAACACAGTTACAAGAGCGAAAAAAATTGATAATGCTTTGACCCTTTTCAGAATCTTGATACAAGCTGTTATGACACAATACAGGATTAATGGATGTCTTGTGGATTACTTGTCATTCATGTTCCAATTGGCTAATTAGATCGGCGTGATTCATGTGTGGGAAAACGATGCCTGCTCATTAGAGCCTAAATACATTCTATTCATCGGTAGTCTAGAAATAACGACGTCCAGGGATGTGTTAAAGAATTATGAAGACAAACAGTAAAAAAGTGCTATGTGTAGCAGGTATATCCTATTGAAATATAAGAACAGACAGCCTTGAAAAAAGGGCATCATTATTGGAGGAAGCCTCCCTTTTTGATGTATCGTTATGCTGTAAGGGTGTTACAGATGGCAAATAAAGTGGCTCATTTATCAATGACATGTCATAACAAAGCTCCTGTTTTTCGCGCTCAGTGGTCGACGACAGCAAAGTGAGTATCCTACTGATGTACTGGACAGTTCCAAATTCATCTTCGCTAGTCAACGAGGCTCATTTCGAATCAAGACTCAATGCTGAAAACTATTCTATTCCATTTCGTGAAATTCCAGATCTAATGCACCAAGTACCATTGCACACTCGCTTGGCAGTGTGTGTGTACAAGGTTTAAGATTATTTAACACAACTGCCTCTGTGATGTTACCCTCAGGAAGCTCACCTTCTTTAGATGAGTACGGCTGTCACAATCCCGAAGTGCCCTAGTGATCTTTTCCTTTTCCCTAAGGGTTTACTGTCTTTGGTAAACACAGGAGTCAGGACTCCGGGGTACCCTAATGATCCTTCTCTATTTTCGACCCTCTGTCTTTTGCCATTCTATTTCATTTTTTCTTCTTTTCTCGTCTAGATCACAGACAAATATTTTAAATTGAACATAATTACATTTTTTGATTAAATTGCTCCTTATTGATTATTTATAACAATTTATTATTAATAACATATTTTGGTTCACATTTTGTACTGCGTTAATTAAGTTTCTTTTCCTTCAACTTATTTAAATATTTTGATTATATTGATTTTCATCTTAAATTTCTTTAAATATTTTGATTTTCGGCTAACACCATTGGCTTCCCTACCCGCATGTTTGACGTGTGCTGCATCCCGTAAGGAGGAAAATGGTGTCCTGGGTATACCTTTTGCGTTGCCTTTGGCCCACGCTTCGCTGTAGACGGGAGGCAGGAGGGAGCCCGCTCATGTCAATCGGTTGGTGATACGTCTCTTCGGTGTACCCGGAGAGACATTGCTGTAGGGCTAGTGCTGTAGATAAGGGATGTTGGGTTTTTCCGGTTTGATCCTCACCTTGATGCTGTAGTGCTACATCCTGGGTGTACTCTAAGTAAGCGCCGAGCCTGACTATTGTTAGTTGACCGGCACACAGCCTTTCTTGTTAAACTCCGTGGTTGGTGGAGGCACTCCAGGATGAAGACCATCTCTCTCCATGGATCCTGAAATTTCGTGCCCGGGTAAAGGCCTTGTTTTACCCAACATTAATATCAATACAATTACCACTAATTCACATTTTTTAATATCTTTAACAAACCAAGTATTGTCACGGAAAAGTCTCCATTGGCTATTCAAAAAGCTCTGAAAGGAATAGGTGGAGATCCGAAATCTGTTAAAATGTTACGATCTGGAGACTTACTAATAGAAACTATGTCCGCTTTACAGACGAAAGCTTTCTTATCCGCCAAAAAATTTTTAGACTGTCCATTAATAGCAAATATATATATATATATATATCTTCCCTGAATTCATGTTGAGGTGTCACATCTGAACCGGACCTTTTATGTGCTTTGGAAGAAGAAATTCTGGAAGGACTTTCTGACCAGGGGGTTTCCCAAGTCAGAGGAATTACTATTAAAAAAGACTCTGTTCTTTTTCCAACTAAGCATATTGTCCTAATCTTCAATAGCCCCAAATTGTCCACAACAATCAAAGCCGGACACCTAAACTGCAAAATACGCCCATACATCCCGAATCCTCTGCGCTGCTTTAAGTGTCACAGATTTGGACATTCACAAACTTCTTGCCGCTGACAACTGACTTACTCTAGATGTGCGTCTGTTGGACATTCTTCCACAGATTGCAATCTAGAACCAAAGTGTATTAATTTCTTACAATCCCATCCATCTGATTCTAAGTTATGCAGCAAATAGAATCTAAAAAAAAACAAATTCAAGAAATTAAAACCCACAAAAATATTTCTTATTCAGAAGCCTGAAAGCTTATAGTCCCGCAGAAATGACAAACATACACCCAAGATACAAAATGCTCAACTGTAACCACTACAACCCAAACTTAGGAAAATTTCAATAAAATAGTATATGCCCACCTTTAAAACTACTTAATCCACTACTAACTCTTCCGAAGCCCACTAAATCTCACTCTAACGCTGCATTTTCACATCGTCTTCTTCAACACAGACGCACCTTTTGCCTTTCACCTCTTCAATGTCAGTTACAAGGTCATCAGAATCTCATCCAGCTACTTTATTTACTACTGTTTCATCCACATCAAATAGTCTATGTATCTCTGTTGCATCATCATCTAATCAAACACGTCCCTCTGTTACTGAAACTACTACCTCCACATCCAATAGCTTACCTTCTACAATCACATCTTCTGTATTTCAAGATTCAAAACCTCGTAAAAAAACGTCCTCCTAAAACCATACCTAACACTTCAACGCCAAGTAAACCAAATATAGAAATAAAGATGGCACCTCTCTCTCATAAACCTAGGAAAACACTCCTGTACAGGACACATCAGATGAAGAGAATGCGATTATGTGTGACGAAGATTTGGATATAATCCATTTTACTCCTGGATTTATTTTTTTAACACCAACCAGAAACCGCAAATGATTTTTCTCACAATCATATTCATTGGACTTGGGGGGTCTCTCACCAAAATCTCTTTACTTATATTTTTAAAACTGAATTTTTGTACTTAACTTAATATTTTACTAGTTACCTCATGGAAATTGTTTTTATCTACCTTTTTAACTGTTTTACACTTTTAAAATTTTTAGCATGTGTTTGGCGCAGCTTAGCCAATGTTGGCGCTTGCTCCATTAACCCAAACACTCACGCCTCTGTGATTTCAGCTACCGTTTGCTGAGTCACCTGTTAATGCTCTATTGCAGTTATTAGTATCTTCATTACTAGTCGCCTCGTTAATAAAAATGAAAGGGCTTATGAGCCCCGATGGGAGTTTAACGTTACTTTGTGTTCACCACTACCTACTTCATCTTCCATGCGGTTATGGTTCCTTCATTCAAAATAACATTTTCGAATAACAGCATCCTGTGTATTAACACACTTTTTCTTTTGTACCAAGTTAATGCCTTTTTTTCCAATGATGGTATTTGCTCATGCTCTTTGAATCTGTCCATGAGACATTTGCATAATCCACGGGGTTCAAAAGAGTGAGTGAGTGAGTTCTTATTAACGTCGCTCTCTAAAGCAACGCGAGACCTGTCGTGAATCGACGGGAAAAAGGGACGTCTTAAGGTATCAGACTAGGTTCGGAACCGTGATTTTAAAAAAAGAGTATAAATGGTCAATTTTCAGGATATTTAATGTCGCTCAGATTAGAATACATGTATAAAACTGTTTTAAGGAAATTTTGGTAAAAAATTATTTAAATAAAATATTTCGTCAAAAAATTAACTTAGAATAACATTTTTTTCAAAATGTTCTCCTTCTGTGAAAAATGCTTCTATTATACTATTTTGCTTGTATATAGCTCAGACCTCTTTACAGAGGCTCAACTACGAATTTTTTGAAAAATTCACATTTTCAGAGTTACAACCCATTGAAATAACTATCGGCGTTTTTTTTCTTAAAATTTCTCCCCTCTGTTGTCGTAAAACATGGATAGACCCACTTCTAAGTTATATATTTCAAAAATCCTTTTTGAGCCTCTGTACAGAGGTCTGAGCTATATACAGGAAAAATATTATTATAATAAAAGCATTTTTCACAAAAGGAGAATATTTTGAAAATGGGTCATTCTATATTCATTTTTTGTCAAAATATTGTACTTAAATAAGTTTTATTGTAATACTATTCTTAAAACAATTTGTATACATTTTCTAATCTAAGTGACACTAAATATCAAAGAATACCTTAAGTGTAGCAAAAGAACTAGATAAAGTTATCAAAAAGGGATTATGCACCAAAGTGCAGCCTATTAAATTTGGGACACTGTTATCAAAAATTCAAAAAGAAATGTCTTTTTGAAAATGGAGGGAGACGTTATGATTGCGTGGAAAGAACATACCCTTATTTAATGACGATAAAGCCAACTAGTGTAGAGTCTGAAAGAGCATTTTCATTGGTAGGGCAATTTGTAACAAAAATATGAAGTCGTTTGAACCATAAAATGCTGGACGAGCTGTGTTTTTTAAAGCTTTTTTACATAAACATAAGAAATGAGAAAGTTTTTTTTCTTTTTGAATTTCATTATGTACTATTTTTATGTTTTTATGATGAATTAAGTTTTGTTTTTATTTGTTTCAATAAATAATATTAAACTGATTTTTTAATAATGTATTTAGTTTTATTATGAAATTTCACATAGGCTAATGTGTAAGTAGTTTTCATAATTAGTCCAATCCTAATTTCGGGACCAATTTCGGGAATTGGATAATGTAATCCCGAAATCCTGGGATTAAAAATATAACATGATATTGCAAACCCTACTTCAGGGTTAGTGTCTTACCAACTTAACTATCCCATTCATCTCTTCAACGTTGTCTTCCCAACTTTGCTTAAGAGCAGAGCGGATTAAGTAACCCCGTGCCAATGCAGGGCATAGTGAAAAAGTAGTCGAATTTTCCACAAATTAAATGCCTCAAACCATTCATTTCTTGGAATTGATAAAAAAGGGCATTTAAAGCCACAGCAATCTCTTCTTCTGAATGAAAACGACGTCCACGTAAATTCTTTTTTATATTAAAAAATAACCAAAACTCACACAGAGAACTAGATCCACAGAGAATAAGGTGGATATTTTATGACTTTAATTTGTTTTTGCTTATGATACCCAACTGTTAATCCGGCTGTATGGGAAGATGCGTTGTGATGTCGAAGCATTAGTTCCCTAACATTCACTCCTTCGAGAATTTCTTAAAGACATTTAGGGGTATACCAGTTTGCTGATACTGTCTTCTGTTCTTCCAACTTGATTACTTTGACCAATTTTGTACTTCTGAAGAAAACGGCATACATTACTTTTTCATCACTCGTTGTATTTTCACCATTGTCGGCGGGGGATCATCTTCAAAGACCCATACTTTTTTATCGACGTGTTGGAACGTCGAAGAACGGCATGTAAGTTTTATCACCCGTTACAATTTTAGGAATGTTGCGGTGGTCACCATCATTTAGTAATTTAAGGATTTCTTTACTGATTGTGACACTTTTTGTTGTTCGGTTAGATTATGTGGAACACAACGGCAAAGTACTCTTTTAATATTCAATTCTTCATGGATAATTTTGTGTATGGCTGCGGATCCAATGTTAAGCTGCTTCAGTGTCATTTGGTAGGAACGGCGATTCTCATCCATTAACATTTTTCGTATGGCAGACACATTATCTGGGATTACTGCCGACCACGGCTTTCCTGTACGTTCTTCACCCTGAAGAAAGTTGCGACCACTACAAAATTCTTTAAACCATATGAATACAGTAGCACGACATAGAGATTCATTACCTAATACTAATTGCAGCCGTTGAACGCATTCATCTTGATTTAATCCAGCTTTAAAATTGTGGAAAATCATTACACGATAATGTTCCCGAATCAACTGCATTTTATCTTCTGTCTAAAATTTATTCTACGCTAAACTACTTGAATTAATCTGAAGACCCTCCCTGGGTCTCACCCTGGACACCAAGATTAATTTGAAAGCATCAACCAAGACTGCTGCATGAGTTCTGGAATGTGAGCAAGGATTTCTAGTGATTAGTTTCATTATTAGAATGTCCATTCGCTGTTTTTTTTCTGACCCAGATGCCAAAAATTCCTGTTGAATTGATTTCAGGAAAAAGATAGTAAAGGGTGTTTTTTTAGAGGTATAGATCTTTAAATTGCAATAAAACAACGATGTATTATTCAATTGACATGATTTTTTTTATTCGAAAGATAATCTTGTGGCATTACATTTTAAATATGATTTCTGGCATATGACTGCCACGATTTGCTCGGATGTAGTCCAATCTGGACGTCCAATTTTCGATGACTTTTTCCAACATTTGTGGCCGTATATCGGCAATAACACGGCGAATGTAGTCTTCCAAATGGTCAAGCGTTTGTTGCTTATCCGCATTGACCAATGACTTTACATAGCCCCACAGGAAATAGTCTAGCGGTGTTAAATCACAAGATCTCGGAGGCCAATGCACAGGTCCAAAACGTGAAATTAGGCGGTCACCAAACGTGTCTTTCAATAAATCGATTGTGGCACGAGCTGTGTGGCATGTTGCGCCGTCTTGTTGGAACCACAGCTCGTGGACATCATGATTGTTCAATTCAGGAATGAAAAAGTTAGTAATCATTGCTCTATACCGATCACCATTGACTGTAACATTGTGGCCTTCATCGTTTTTGAAGAAGTACGGACCAATGATTCCACCAGCCCATAAAGCGCACCAAACAGTCAGTTTTTCTGGATGTAACGGTGTTTCGACATACACTTGTGAATTAGCTTCACTCTAAATGCGGCAGTTTTGTTTGTTGACGTAGCCATTCAACCAGAAGTGCCCTTCCTCGCTAAACAAAATTCGCTTATGAAAATCGGGAACAACAGCAATCTCGTTTTGGGCCCATTCGACGAATCTACGCCTTGCTTGATGATCGTTTTGATGAATTGCGAAACCAAACTGAGAATAAATCACTTGACAGCTGTTAAATCGGTCGCCATCTTGGAAAGTAATGCCAACTTAAGCTTCTATACCTGGAAAAAAACACTCTTTATATTTCAAAAATTCTAGTTGAGCCTCTATACAGAGGTCTGAGCTATATACAGGCAAAATATTATTATAATAGAACTATTTTTCACAAAAGGAGAATATTTTTAAAATGGGTCATTCTCTATGTTCATTTTTTGTCAAAATATTGTACTTAAATAGTTTTTTATTGTAATACTATTCTTAAAACAATTTTATATACATTTTCTAATCTAAGTGACACTAAATATAACAAATATTATCCATTTATACACTTTTTTAAGATCATGGTTCCGAACGTAGTCGGATACATTAAGGCATGGATCTCGCTCTCAGTTTCGTTCTTGACTCTGTTAATAAAGTTATGATTCGGATAATTTTAAAATAATCGAATATTATTCCTGTACATATTCTCCGGAGAACAGGGAATTTCAAACTGCATGTCAACTAGCAAAAGTGGTTTGTAAATAATGCCTGTATTAAGACTGTATTACTGTGTGATAACCGTTGTCCATGTCTAGGCCTAGACCTTATACCAGGGGTACTCAACCTTTTTTCTGCTGGGCGGCATACATATGTCAACCTTTTCACGCGGGCCGCTACATGAGGGTAAACGGAGTGGAGGAGGAGGGGGATGCTTTAACACCAAGATAACATTGAAAATTAAAAATATGGAAAACATTGATCAAAATATTATGACTCCTGTGTTGCTTTTTTAATTATTTTTTATATATATTTTTTTATTTTTGTCACTAACTCTAAATTAAAAGAATTTAAGAAACGCTCCTTCACAATTTTTGCATTAGTAAACGATTTCATTTGATTACCAATAGTGCAACAAACTTCATAGGATGTCTTTGTTACTGTTGTGACATTACCACTGACAAAAACTTTGTTGCTGTTGCAAAGAATATTCAAGAAAGCGTATTTACATCTCTTGAAAAAGATCTTGGAGGAAATGTGTCATTGAAGGATTTCTGTTTACTGGTATTTTTAAATATACAGCACTTTCGTGACAAATCGAACAAGTACAGATCCGTGTTGTTGTTTTTTTTCACTACAAAACAGTGAACCTCGAAAGGCAAGGTATGGAGGATTGTTAAAAATTAATTCCACCCGTAAAATTGTCACTACTCTACTGTTTGTTATCACTAACCGTAACTGTTACAAATAGAAAAAGAATATCAATTCGCAGCCGGACGACATCGACAGCAAAAAAAAAAAAAAAAAAATTGATATATTTGATTTCTTGTCAAAGAATTTCCCACCAAATTTTTAATACATTGTTTTTAAATAACTTAATTTCTCAGAGCAATAGGGTCATGGCCGGGCCACCTAAAAAGGCTTGGTGGGCCACATGTTGAGTATCGCTGCCTTATATCATAAACAATTATTCTACTCATTTAGTCGAAATGAGGTCATCGGTCGAGCCGGTTTGTGCCCAAGTTTTGATATTGTGAATCGTGCTCATTTATTTCTTTCAAATTACCTTTTGGACGAGTATTTGACCATGCATGCTATATACTGTTGTGAGACACCCCCTGAGTTCCACCCTGGACACCAAGATTGAATTGAGGCAGAGAATTACCAGACGACATTTTTACAATAAAAAATAATATTTATTCACTTGAATCAATTATCTATCTTCTAAATACAAAGATGAACCAATATATCTACGTCAATGGGATTGAACTTTACTATTAAATTAAATCACGAAATATGATACTAATCAACTATTAAACTCAATATCGAACGGGTTTACCGGAATAAGAGGTCCGAGAGATATACGCAATTTGACTTACTATCAATCATTAAATTGCTAACTCTATTATTTATTTACTCTTATTATCCAATAATTGAAGTTTAAATATCACCGGACTTTTACAACTTCACTCCTTTCCAGTCGGCTCAAACTTTCCGAATGTAGATCGCTGCCTGATAATCAGCCAGAAACTAATTACACAATCAACTTGAATCTTCTTAGAACCCTGTCAATGTATCTCTTGGCTCAATAACCTTCTACTTGCTAACTTGCAACACTCTCCTTATATACTTTGATTCATTTGCATATCCCGTTTTCTTCTTTTAGAGCTGGTTGGAAATATGCGCGAATTTACAATCCCCAAAGATGCCCAAGAGTATTAGTGATTAAGTGCCGCATAGATTCGTCACACTGTCTACTTTAAAAGATCTCAATTAGGGCTTACTTTTGCCAAGGGTTTCAAAGAGTCTTAAGACGCCCCTGGAAGGGACTACAGTTGCATAGAAGTTGTACCATATATCATTGGAATATCTTTTGTTTCTTTCACTATCTGTATGCTCTGTTGCGATGCATTGAAGCTCCAACTGGTCTGTCTTTGTCCGCTAAAGGCTAATGATTAATTAATCTATCGTAAGTGCATACACAATTTTATCAATACTTTGAAACATCAGTTTCATGTTTTGACTTTTCAGTTTCATGTTTTCTTACACCCAACATTTTTTTTTACACGATAGATGCGTCCCTTAGAAAATCATGCAAAACAAATACCTGCTACATATGGTAAGTTTTGGGATATGTTCCACACAATTTTCAAAAATCGCGTAAGTTGAAAATTTTCTAAATATTTTCCCGAAAAAACCATGCAAAAAACAATTTCCTTTTACTTTTAAAAAAAAACTTTTATACAATGAAAATTTATTCTATAAATAAATACAGCATATAAAAATTCAGATTAAAATTAGGAATAAAAAACTACTAAAACAAACAACTATTCATCGCACGTTCATTGCAAACTGAATCGAAATTTTTTTTATCATCAGCAGATGTGGCAGATATGTGTAGCACAACTGTCCATTTTGAAATGATTGAATGTCGGTCAAATGATTTTTTTATTCTATATCCTGCCACACAAAACTTATGATTACGTATAAATTTTAATACAAGTTTAATGTAAGGACCATGATTAAAAACATATTGCTCTATAACTTGTAACAAATTTCAAGCCCTCGTGAATTAAACCAGCTGTTAATAGCTGAACTTCACCTTCGACTTCACCATTATTGACTTCTTTATTATCATAAACTGTCATAAATTCGATCAGATCGTCATCATTATAAAAGGCACAAACCCCTCAATTTTTTTTAAAAAAAAAACTCATGCTAGAACCAAAAATTCGTTAAATTCGTGTAACGTGTTATTTCAAAATCGTGTAAAAAAGACCGTGTATATAAAGAGTTGCGTTTGTACATCTCTAAAATTTCAACTAAATGAAATGAATTCAGTGTAGTCCTTATCCCGCAATAATAAAATACTTTAATTTCGAATAATTTAAACACAAGGAAAAAATAACGCAGTTCCATGCAACAAATATCTAACTGTTGCCAAAAGTACGGCTGAGTTGAGTTGAGTTAATATTAACGTCGCACTGTTCAGCTACACGAGGGCTTTTGGCGACGGACCACGTAATTTTGAACCATGGTCAAGTGACGTGGACGACACCTGAGCTGGCACCCCCTCTCTAACTACCACACCACACCAACGGGAGGACGTTTCAGCTCTCGACAGATTTAACGTGCATCGCTGCCCTACACGGCGGGTCTTTAGTGGTACTTGGATCGAACTCATGACATGCCTGCCATGGTTGGATACCATAACCACTGGGCTACCGCAGCCCCGCCAAAAGTACGGCATTTATGTTTAGGAAAAGATATATAAATAATAATCAGCTTATTCATAATGTTTCTGAGCAGAAAACAAATGAATATCATCTGCTCTTTGAATTTTCGATAGTCAATTTTGATTTTTCAAGCTGGTATATTTTTAGAATAAAAATAATCGTGATTCTTCACAAGAAAAATAATTTAAATATACGCTCCAAATGTATTGCTATCGACAAAAAATGAATGCATCAGTCGAATATAGAAATATTTATTCTTCAAATAAAATTGAATAATAATATTATTTCAGAAAAATCGTCTTTCTCTCTTGCAATGAAAGAAAAGAATCATTCGCTTTCTAAATTTTAATAATTTATGTCAATTTTTAATTCAGATGACATTTCTGTTATCTTTAAGATTTACAAAATACGTTTTCTTTTTAAAATTATACTTATAATCTTAAATTTTTCTCTGCTTTTCCTTTCTTTTGATTTTTCTTTGCATTGTAATGAAGTAAAAAGAAATTTCACATCGAATAAGAAAATACCGATGCATGTAGCTTAATTTTTATTTGTTTAATAACTATTTTTCCAAACCTTATTTTCGAAATGCATTCTTTCAAAATATAAGCTCAACTATAAAATAAAGTTTCACAGAAAGAAACGAACCTCGATCACATTTATATACAATGAAATTTTGTAATATAATTAATATATTTGAATGAATATTGAATTCCCCAAAATGCAGACACTAGACGATCGATAATTATAAAATTTTAGAGTTCTAATTAACTTGATGTCTTACTCAAATGTATGTATAACTTTGCGAAATCCATTATCAAATTTCTATATATCGCATTTGTTTAAATAATGTAAAAGTGTATGCATTTATAATTCCTGCATTGCAATAATTTATTAAATTTACTCACTGGTCTGAATTTTGTTAATTCAAATAAATCTTTAGGGAGTTTTTTTATTTTAATATTTTGATATTTTGTATGGTAATAATTTTTTTTATTATAAAGTATGCAATATATATATTAAAATATTCACAAAACAAAATCATTTTTGCAAAAAGATTTGCTTTTTAAGGTTTTGTCTTTAACATTACTTATAATATTTTCTTTAATTCTATTTAAAAGTGTTTTACTAAATAGTTAGAAAAAGCATTACCAAAAACTCAATTTTTTTTTAAAAAATGTTTTAATAAAATATATTTTTTCGAAGAGTTTTAAAAAGAATGTATTGTTACACGTTGATCGGGATTCGAGGTTTCTAGGCAAATCAGTCGCAAAGAACAAGACAGTTCTTTAAGAGCGATGCGAATTTATTGTCGAAAATCCAATCCTTGAAATACAAGATTCAGCAGCAATATTCGCGGAATAAATCTCATAAGGTCTTCACACCTTCAATAGCACTCAAACGCAATAATCGGTGTCTAAAATACACCTATGTAAAAGATTATCCACAAGCAATCGCTCGTTCAACAGCTGAAGTAATCACTAATCGATTCAACAGTCAAAGTAAGACTGCTAATCGCTAGTCAAAGCAATACTAACTAATCGCTGGTTAAAACAAGATTAACCCAGCTCGGCGAGTGTCTCCCAATTCATATTCGTCGCAGATATTTCGAGAAAGATCGGCTTGCATCATAGATCGTGAAATTAGTTTATTTCTTCACTAATTTCCAGAAGAATCCAGAGATTCCCGAACTCGCCAAAAATAGTCACAAATGTCACCAACTTGGTCACCAAAAGTGATTCCAACTTTTCTATCGCCAAGATTTCGCAAGTTCTCATTGAATCGAAATTATAACGTAAGGAACGGCATTGCTTATGAATGTTGCAATTTTAGCATAAATTAAATATAACAAATAGTAATATAAAAGCATTACGCGTTTAAATATAGGTTATTTACACTATTTTGCACAAAATTCGTAACAGTATTATTTCGTTTTGTTACGTTAAAAAAATGATAAACATTTTTTTTTTTACATTTAATACACATTATTAAACTTATTTCGTATTCAATAGTTATTTATTTTTTATTTCACTCAAAAGGAAATAGTCTTATTGTTCAATAGTTATTGTCTTTGATAGACTGCTTAATTGTTTGTTAACCCTTAACTAGCGTCGGCGTATATATCCGTCTCACTAAACCAATGTGTTGAGGGCCTTGGACGTATATATACGTCTTTCCGAAACATGATTTTTTTTATCGCTACTACTGTAAAATTGTTCCGAAGTGTTTGGAATACAATAAAATGATAGTGCTCGCGAAAGATTTACTTAATTCAGAAAAAAATGTGCATACTTGTACCTATTCTCCCCCCAATACACTGCATGCAAGCACCTGTGAAGTACAATGATACCGGGGAGCGATTCACTTAAGTTTTAATAAGCAGCTAAGGGGTTTACTTTGCCTTAAGACAAAAACAATTGGCGACGGACCTTGG
Organism: Trichonephila clavipes; assembly: GCA_019973935.1. Lineage (NCBI taxonomy): Eukaryota > Metazoa > Arthropoda > Arachnida > Araneae > Nephilidae > Trichonephila > Trichonephila clavipes. The sequence goes on along the minus strand of BMAU01018674.1, from coordinate 1,133,673 downwards.
AATTTCGAGCCATGACCAATTGATGAGAATAACACCTGAGTTGGAAGTTCATTCTCCTTATTACTACACCAACCCAGTGGAATAATTTATACTTTTGCCGGATTGAGTGTCCATCCTTCCACCTGCGCTACAGTCTTTGACATTTTGAAGGGGCCGTTTTAGCCCAGTGTTTAAGGTCATGTGGCTAGCATGTCATGACTTCAAGCCCTGGTGCCCCTGAAAATTCGCCATATAGAGGCACTAATGCTCTATAAGTCTGTCAAGGTTGATAGTTCTCCCGTTGGCGTGAGAAAGAATTTCAGAGAAGGGATGTCAGCTCAAGTGTAATTCTCTTCTCTTAACCATGGTTAACAATCACACACACACATGAGGTCTCCCGCCACTATCCCTTGTGTTGCTTTATTGTGTGACTTCAATAAATCCTCTCTCATTCATTTTACAGCCGAAACCATTTTTCATGTAATAATTTGAATAACAACCCACATACACCCTTTCTCAGTTTACATAGTTTTATATTAATACCGAGTTATTTTTGAACGATTTTTTTAAATGAATTTTTTAAGAGAAGATATCATTAAACAAGAAAAAAGTAATTATTTATTTCTTTTTATAAATTTAAGAGTTATATTTGATCTGATTATATTTAATATAAATAGCAAAGTTTCTTTTCTTTTTTTATCTAAAGAAAATTCCTTTTTTCACAAAACTTTATAAAGTGAAATTTTCTGTTTTTGTATACATCAAAAATAATTGTGTCAATTCGTGAAGTGTTAGAAAATATTTTTAGTAGCAAATAGATATTTAATATACAAATTTTTTTTTTCTTGTAAAAATTTCGCAGAATTTCATATTTACTTGCTAATGATAAGCAATTACAATTAATTTTGAATGTATTTCTAACTTCCTGAAACTATTTAACAACATAAAGGGGCTAAATTCATGTGACGTCGTAGTCACATGGTAACTACAAATACGTATTTCCAGCCAATCAGTTAATGCGCTTTGCTGTTGCCAACTTTTGCAGATTCATTTAAAAAGTACATATTTGTAAACAATAATAATGCACATTGGTAAATATAATGCTCTTCATTTAAAAGTACACGTACAATAAAAATATCTTTTTTAATTTGAAAATCTTCGTAACGAATCTCAATATTTGAACGTCTTTATCCAGTTATCAAATTTGAAATTTTATCTAAACTTTACAAGTAGACCAACAAGTTCAAGTCTAATGTCAATTTTGAATTCAATGAAGAAGACGTGATTGTATTTATCATATAACCATCGTGAATTTAGCCCATTTATCAAATTAGGGTTAGACCTCCCTTGTTGAAATCGCCCAAATTATTTTAATCGCCAAATATCATCCAACACGCGCCAAATCATACATAGGGTGATTAATAAAGTATGCATTTTCCAGATGCTATAAAACAATAAAAATCAACGACAAGCACCACCTCAGCAAAACTGATCCTAGGGTAATGGCCGTCCTCTTGCAAAGACATAAATTCTCTCGAGGGGCGGTACATTTTCATATTTTGACTAATACAGGGTGGGCAAAAAGTCCGTAAAAACTTTAAAAATTCATAAAATCCGGAGAAATGAACGGGAAAAAAAACTGTTTGCAGGATCAGCATTAGTATGTCACGGGATTTTTTTAAGCTAGAAAAAAAATAATTCGAAAATCATCCGGTAGGTGGCGCTGTTACAAGCGTCTGTGGTGGAAATATGCAAATTAGATGGTTATAAAAACCTTTGCTCTCAATGAATCCACATTCATTTCACCATTACAAACAGTGAATGTGAACAAGGATGCTCAGTGCGCCGGATAATGCTTTGTTGGTGAAGCTATTTTACATGAACGAGGAATCAGCGACCATTGCCTTAAGTAAATTCCGAGTTCAGAAAAATGTGAAGAGTGGAAAAGGCCCTTTAACACCTGCAGGTCTCTTAAAGCTTGTTAAACTGTTTGAGGAAACTGGAAAGTTGGAGGATCGAGCACGAGCCGGACGATCATGCTTGAAAGAAGCACGTGCACCCCGCATTGCTGTCGAAATGGAAGCGATTGCGTCCGAAGCAGCTTCAGGGACCAGCAGTGCTCGTGAAGCTGCCAGACGATTGGGCTTACCACCATCATCTGTCCGCAATATTCTTCGTCGAATCCTCCAGCTGTACCCATACAAATTGTAATCGTGCCATGAACTTTCTCCAGCAGATACCACACAGAGGGAAGCATTTGCGAAGTGGACCTTCTCTAAAATGGAACAGGATCCCACCTGGGTTTTTAACATCTTGTGGACAGATAAAGCTCATTTCTCGCTTCATGGTGACGTTAACAACCATAACTGTCCTATTTGGACGACCTCTAATCCACGTGAGTACACACAGAAGCCATTGCATTCCCCAAAAGTGACAGCATGGTGTGGTTTCACGGGTTCATTTATCATATGACCCTTCTTCCTTGAAACGCAGTGCCCAGTAAATGGATGGATAACGGAAACGGTAAATGCTCAGCGTTATCTAATGCTTCTGCGGGAGACTGTCGTGCCATGTGTAATTCAACGAGGTCAGATTTCGAATGTCACGTTCATGCAGGATGGAGCAACCAGTCACACTGCTAACCCGGTTAAGGCATTCCTGATACAGACGTTCGGGGAAGACAGAATCGTTAGCAGGCGCCGCAGGTACCCATGGCTTCCTCGGTATCCAGATTTAACACCGGTAGACTTCTGGTTGTGGGGATTTTTGAAATCTCACGTGTATCTATCCGGTCCATCAAGTCGGTCGGAACTGAAAGATGCGATCCGCAGAGAAATATCCTCCATACATCCGGACATGTTGCACTCTGCTGTTGCTGGATTTGTCACTCGTCTGGAATGTCTTCTTCCCTGTGGTGGTGGTCATGTGGAACATATTCTGGTGTAATAAAGTTGTGAAAGTTTTCTGTTCATTATTTATGCATTGTTTCTTTGATTTGCGTGCATAAACGCCGCCTACCGGATGATTTTCGAATTATTTTTTTCTAGCTTAAAAAAAATCCCGTGACATACTAAGGCTGATCCTGCAAACAGTTTTTTTTTTCGTTCATTTCTCCGGATTTTATGAATTTTTAAAATTTTTACAGACTTTTTGCCCAACCGGTACTTAACATATAAACTCATCTACCTTTTATAAGAAAAAAAAGAAGAAAAAAATGGAAATAGACACAAAAGTTGTAACTTTTTTCCTTTATTTTTTTTAAACTATAAGACTGTCTTTAAATTGAAAACTTTTTATTTCCCTCAATGCATATTGAATTAAACACTCCTATGAGTTAGGTAATATTAACCATCTTAGATATTTTCGTTAAGAAACTTTCGCAAAAATCATTTTTGAAACGCCTTTGTTTAGCATCGATCCACAGTGAGAAGCCAGTATCGCTGATAAGCGCAGGAAAAAAAATATTGCGGTATTGCTGGATCTGCCCTGAATTTTGCTGCCAGATGAAGAATGTGTATGAAGAGTACACATTAATGGACTATGGACAAACACACTGTGCATTAACATTCCATTTTTAAACTATGCTATGTTATCGAGAAATCGAGACTTATTTTGATTTTTCTATTATTTAAAATTCAGCTCATATTTATTCGACTTATAATAAGTTTTATTTTATGATATTCGTAAGAAAATTTGATTGAATGATAGAACTATATGTGTGGCCTGCGGCAGGCTGTTTGTGACGAGTCAGCCAAAATGGTGGTGTTTACAGTGGAAAAGCGCTTTTTGTGTTCTTGAATTTAGCAAAATATCTCGGGGGCTACTTTTTTGGATATGTTAACTCTTTGGTTAATGCCACAGTTGCAGAACGACATTGACAACTTAGTTCTTCAATTGGATGGCGCACCACAACACTAAACGGACAACGTCCGATATATTTTCAATAAACATCTCTCTCACCAATAGTCGCAGACTATAACATGCCACTTACCCAATTGTCATCAGGAAGTCTTTCTTTTACACCTTGTGATTGATTTCTTTAGGGTTACCTTAAGTACAAGATATGCGTCTCTCCTCTTCCTGTTGATCTAACGGAGCTGAAACAGCGTATCACAACCGTTCTCGATGGGTTTGATTCAGATATCTTAACACGCGTTTGGGCGAAAATGGATTGCAGACTCAATATGTGTCGTGTGACTAAGGGTTCACATATAGAACATCTGTGTCTGACTCTAACAAAACTATAAATAATCCCATACAATTCTGTACAATTAACATATCGTCGTCCTAATTATCAGACTGCGTAACGGTGTAACTGATTTGATATAGAAGTGCAACGCGCCAAGCGCTTTTTGGCGCGATTCCTTAATCCGCCAGGCCTCAGTGCGCGCTTCGCTTTTAATTTATTCCTGGATCAGTGTATTCACTAATTTTTTTTATTTCATAATAAAGCTAGATTTCGAAGGGAGAGGTGGTGGCAAGATTTTAACATAAAATAAATACAACAGAAAGTAATATTAATGTATTACACTTCCAGATATAAATTATTTACACTATCTTAAGCGTTCATTACACAAAATTTGTAACAATATCGCACGATAAAAATATCAATGTAAAGCATATTGTAATATTATCGCCTATCTTGGCGAACATAAACAACAATTTGACGCCTAGCCCTACTGTATCAAATTAGCATCCCAGATGGAGTCACGCAGTCTGATAATTAGACCGACGGTATGATATCTTAATTTGTTCTTGATTTATAGTACATTGAAACTGTTTACTTTATGAATCACCCTGTACATCAAATTCGATTGCTTTTTGAAAAGATCTCGTATTTTTATTTTCCAACCGAAATAACTCATCAATTTGTGATTATTTCGAAACAATATATATTTAGCACATCACTTCTCTTTCTCCTTTTCGGGCGTATTTCACCATTGTTTGCTTTAATATGCGCTTGAGACAAATTCATTTGTATTTACCCTTTCGACATCAATTCTCAGACAACCCAATCTACGTTTTATTAAAAAATTTGTTTCTTGCATGTGTTTCGAAATAAGTTTGGAGACCTTAAGAGAACTTATTTGAACCATTTCTCACAGTTTAATCCTAATTTTTCGAGTGACTTTAAATGCTTCGATTACTTCAATGTGTTCTTTCAACTGGACAAAACTTTTAGAGGAAATTTGCACTTCATAGTTGAGTATCTACTCACGCGTTGTTTAAGTAGAACTTTAATTGTAAATTACTCATTCTGTGAGTGAATGTATAATATGAAGAATTTATCGACTGGAAGTAATTGATAAGTTCTTGAGAATCACGGAGACGTGTATTAATTCCAAACTCTTAAAATTAATTTTGGAACTCTTTATTCTGAACTGTGAATAATGACTTCGCGATATTCATATGCTGTGTGTTCATATGTAACCATTCATATGCTGTGTTTATTGGAATTTTTTTATTTTAAATAACGCTTATAGTATTATCGTTCAAAATTTGTAGTTATTCTTTTCACTTTACTTCCCGAACTTTGCCAGCTATCATCGACATTAACCAGCATTTTGAAAAAAATGAATATTTTATTCTTAAATTTAGATCAGTGTTTTTAAATTCCATGTATTCAATAATTTAAAATTACTTTTGTTTCTGCAGGAAAAAGTAATTTTCTTGTTACACTAAAATAAGCAAGTTGTTTAAATGCATAAACAGCACACACACATTGCTGAAAACCTGTATATTAACTACAATTATTTAGAATTCTCTGAAAGACAGAATTTGGAACACTACATCAAAATTAGGCTTCATATTCCTCGCAAGTAGTTGTGCAGAAGTTTTGATGAGTGGCAACACATATTCGGATATTGTCACGTCTTTAAACAATCTATATAATCATTCATATATTATTGTTCAACCAATGTTGAAGTGCAATATTTGAATTTAAAGAATAACATTCTTAGTTTTAAAAACCTCTGAAACACAATATATATTTTAACAAACAAGAACGAAATGTTAAAATTTTCTCTCCCTCATCCAGTTAAATAATTATTATACTTCAATAATCAATATAAATTATACATAATTTATTTTTTAAAAAAATAAATGTAAAAATATAATTGTATACATTAATTTCCTCGAAGTAAATATTAAGCCTTTTTGTGGAAACGTAAAAAGATTTTTCCCTTTCCTCATTTATTTGTTTACAAGTATTTCAAACTTCTATCAATGTGTTCTAAAAAATTATGTAGAAAAATTATGTTATTTTGTATTTCTAACTTCGAAATAATAATTTAACTACGTATAAAATACATACATTCATTCATAGTAAGAAGTTCTTTCAATACTTCTTAGGTAATGATTACCCCATAAACTTCTTCATAACATTTTGTTAAGGATTGTTGTGCAATGAAACCCTAAATTAGTATAAATAATTTATATCTGGTTGTGTAATATGTTTATATTAATCTATGTTGTATTTGTTTTATGCTAAAATTATAATATTCCCAATCAACGCCGTTTCTTACATCGACTATTTCTGACTGTATTATGTGCGCGTTGGACGCTTTTTGGATAAGTATAATTTTGTGAGTCACGTCACCAATACGTTATAGTAGCAGTACATCTGTAATTGTAAATGTGACGCGTTGTACATTAAGTATTAGAGTGTAGTTATATACATAAGTAAAGTTAAATTGACCACGTGGGAAGTTCAACTTGTGTGTACTGGATTTTGTTTATTTAAGTGAATTTTTAATTTGACTATTATTGTAATTATTTAATTGAAGGATTACTGTTTATTTATTGAATTTAAATTCATTGACTTCAGTATAAAAGTGAGTATGAAACATATTAATATTTTTATACAGATAAATGAATAATGAAAACAACGAATATATTTTTAAACATTTTTAATATTTGTACGAATATTTGTATTTAAAATTTAGCATTATTCATTTTAATTATGTTTTTAATATTTAACCTCTTCATCATGAAATGAGTATTATTACGGTATAAGATTTATCTTACTAGCGTGGTAAAATAGATTTCTAGTTATTTGATAAAATTTTTTTCGTGGATTTTAAAATTGGAAAATTAAAAAAATGTCATAATAATTTTAGATTTTATGAAATATGTTCATTTATTGTAAAATTCAATTTTACGAAGTTATTGTTTGTTTGTGTAATTTGTTAGATATAAAATACGTGCTTTGTTATTTTTTTTTGCCAAATAATTATTTATGAACTTATATAATTTAATTTCACTATTAGAAAAAATATTGTAACATAATTAAAATCTCTAAATTTCTATTTTTAATACTTGTTTAGATCCTTAATCCAACGAGAAAAAAACTTGAAGATGTCTTCAGACGGGGGCAAAAGAAAAGACAAGAAGGTGATGAAGAATCAGAAGGAACGAATTTTTCTAATGATGACATAAATCAAAAAAAAAAAATTGATGAAATACAATTAAAAAGAAAGTTCAAAATAAAACTAGATGTCAGCGATACCGAGATAAAAAAAAATCTAATGCAATAGTTGATTTAAAAATTTCTAAGCATCAAACAATATCGTTAGAAGAGGAGGAAAAAATTAAACGTCGTAAATTACAAGACAAACAAAAAAGTCAGCGGTATAGAGATAAGAAAAAAGAATCTGCCTTGATCAATTTACAAATGAACCGATCTTCAAAAACAGTTATAAAGCGTGTTTCTAACGACCTAAATTTTCATAACTCACAAATTGCAGGCCCCTCAACAAGAAATGTGCCATATGTTCCACCAATTGATATTGCTGACTTGTCAACACAAAATGAACCAGACATTCTAGAGTTACATTCAGATTCTGATGACAATATTGACGATATTTCTGTACAAGTTTCACAAAATAACACTCAAAACATGGATTCTCAACACAGTCTACCTGCACCAACGTACTCTTCTAGGCATCAACATTCTAAAGCCCATTTAAAATTTCAAAAAGATTTTTTTGAAAATGATTTTGGTCATTCGTGTGACATTTGTGACCGACTGTGGTTTGCAAAAGATATAAAAATTTTGTTAATAACGATACTACTCCTAATATTCAATTTTTAAGAACAATGCTCAAAAACGTTAATGTAACTGAGGTGAAAGTATGCTCAACTTGCTTAAAAGCAATTAATAAAAATAGCGTTCCTTTACTTTCAGTGTATAATGGATTCAAATATCCCCCATTTCCACAACATCTCAAAAATTTTCCATTAGATTTGGTAACAGAACGCCTTATATCTCCAAGAATTCCCTTCATGCAAATTCGAAGGCTTCGACATGTTCTTGGTCAATTTGGAATCTATGGACAAGTGATAAATGTTCCAATAGAAGTAAATACAATGGTGAATTCATTGCCAAGAAATATAGATGACGACCATAGCATTACGGTTCATATTAAGAGAAAGAAAAAAATACACAAATCCAACTATCTTTGTGGTATAGTCAACAAAAAAAAATAAAAGCGTGGTTGCAACATTTAAAAAGATTCACCTCTTTATACTTCTTATGGTATTACGGTTGATGATAGCTTCTTCAACGGCCAAGATGATATACAAGATGAAATTATCTACGATGAAGATGGTGACAATGATATTTCAGAACAAATACCAATTGACGAAAGCTTAGTGGCACAGCAACAAACATTAATGTGGAATGACGTAACAATTGCTCCTGGAGAAGGTAATGTTCCTGTTAGTTTATTATTCGACGAACATGCAGAAGAATTATCTTTTCCACAAATATATTTGGATCAATTTAGAACTTTTCGTGATGGCGTTAATGTCACCTCTTTTATGATGGCAACAAGTGAACTTAGACGATCTGACAGACGAGGTGTTACCCCTCAGCATTTGTTATACATGGCTATGAAAATTATGAGAATAAGAATAAGAGATTCGCTTTCTATTGCGTTTAAACATGTTGGAAAAGGTACCACTATCACTAAAGAGCAAATAAAATCAGAAGATTACGTACAAGGTTGTATCGAAAGTAATTTAGCTTTTTTACGCACTATTCCGAACTCAGCATTTTATTGGTTAGAAAGAAAAAAGGACCTGTTCGCGATTATTAGACAATATGGTAAACCAACAGTGTTTTTACAATAAGTGCTAATGAAATAGGATGGTCTAAATTGCTACAATTATTGCATAATTTAAAATATAATTCTGAAATAACACTTGAAGATGCCGCAGATTTACATTACATAGAAAAAGTACACTTATTAATGAAGACGCAGTTACTTGCGCTATATATTTTAACAAGTTGGTCAACGTTCTCATGAAAATACTGCAATCAAAAAAATATAACCCTTTTAAGAAATATAGAATTGTACATTATTTTAAAAGAATCGAATTTCAACATCGCGGCAGTCCACACGCTCATATTTTAGCTTGGTTAGATAATGCTCCTGAAGACGCACTTGGAAAAGATTACAATAAAGCTATCGATCTCATAGATTCTCTTATATCAGTATCTGCAGCAGAGGCATCAGGTAACATAAAATTACAAACACACAAACATACTTTTACATGCTACAAAGGAATTGCATCAAAAAGAATGCAAAAATGTAGATTTGATGCTCCATTCATGCCAATTAAGACAACAATGATTTTGACACCGATGAAAGACACTGAAGATGGTTTCGAAGAGTGTAAAACAAAATATAAGGCTCTTAGAAAAAATTAGAAAATTATGAATATGATAATTTCCAAACATTTTATGAAGATAATAATATAAATTCAGATGAAGAATATGTTAATGTCATTCGTGCTGGAATCAATAGACCAAAAGTTTTTCCGAAGCGACAACCTCATGAAAAATGGCACAATCCTTTTAATCCATTTATAATGAACATTGTTCAATCCAATACAGACTTTCAATTTATAACAGAAGAGTATTCGTGTGCAGCTTACGTTGTAGAATACATCAATAAAACTAATAGAGGTGTTAGTAATTTACAAAGAAAAATAATCGAAGTTATGGATGAACACCCAGAATTTGACATATTTGAAATCACTAGAAATATTAGTATCAATCTTTTAAATCACACTGAGATAACAAGTCAAGAAGCTGCCTGGTATTTATTGAGAGAGCCTATGTCTAAAAGTTCAACCATTATTGTTTATATACCAACTGTATGGCCTATTGAGAGACAAAGAATAAAAAAGACTATGAAGGCATTGAGTGAATTGGACGATGATTGCACAGATATTTGGAAAGAAAATTGGTTCGATAAATACGAAAAAGACCTCAAGAATTAGAAAATGTTTCTCTCGCGCAATTTGTTTCTAAGTATTACAAAAATAACAAAGAAGAGTATGTCATACGAAATGAACCAAAAGTGATACGTTATCGCAATTACGATATGGCTACTGATCTTAATGAATATAAAGAGAAATGGTAACGTTACACATTCCATTTCGTCATGAAGAGTCGGAAATTCTTTCACAAATGAAATTCATCAAAATATATGATGAAAATGTAGATTTGATATTACAGAAGAGAAAAGAGTTTGAATCGAATATAGACATCGAAAAAACACTACAAATTTGTCGAGAATTATGCCGCGAAGAAGATGCAGATGATGGTGAAGACATAAGAGATGTTGCTGGTAGGCTTCCTGATCAAAACCCATTTCAAGAATTGTATAATAACCCAACTGCAGAAATAAATGGCGATTTATTATATGCAATGTTGAATAAACTTGGAGCTATAGCTAAAAAAAAAAAGAAAATATAATGTCTTATGATGATTTTTATGATCTTATGCGTCGAGCTAATGAAGAACAGCGAGAAATTCTGTTTCATACGATGCACCATTTGATATCTACAGATGAGCCAATGCGAGAACCACTACTCATATATTTAACTGGACCAGCTGGTAGTGGCAAGACTTTTGTGATAAAAGGAATAATGGAGATATACAATAGATTCTCAGACACTGATGGCATTTTTAATGCCTATATAGCGTGTGCCTCAACTGGAAAAGCTGCTACAGCTATAGGTGGTTCAACGGTTCATAGTGCATTGAGCATATCATTGTCAGGCTAATGCCACTTAATATAGAAAAAGCTAATCAATATAGAACTTTATTCAAATTTGTTAAAGTTATCATTATTGATGAAATAAGCATGGTTTCTGCTGAATTATTAGAACAGATTAATGCTCGTCTGAAACAAATTACTGGCTTGTTTACAAAAGATTTTGGAGGATTAGATGTTATACTTATTGGAGATTTGCGACAATTACCTCCAGTAAAGGCCACGCCAATCTTCAAGCAAATCAAAAGAAAAATAACTGGTGAAACACCTTGGCGAAAATTTAAACAATTTGAATTAAAACAAGTAATGAGACAAGAAAATCGTCAGTTTTCTGAAATTTTAACAAAAATTGGAGATGGAAATATTCTAACGGAAGAAGAACTGAAAGTCATGGAATCAAGATTTATCACCAAAGAAGAAGCTCAATCAGTATGCCCTGAAGGAATACGACTTTTATTTACAAACGCTGCGGTTAACGCGTACAACTATTCGGTTTTAAACTCTGTAGATGATAAAATAATATCTGTGGCATCGGATGTTATTACTGGTTGTCATAATCCTGAGCAAGAAAATTTCGTTAGGCAGAAGTTGCATAAAATGAAAACTGATGAAACTGGTGGATTACCCTACGAATTAATTTTAGTTCTCAATAGACCATATATGATAACTAATAACATAGACGTTGCAGACGGATTATCAAATGGCACTGTAGGAAAATTGTATCATGTAGAGAGATGAGAATGGTGATATTATAAGAATTTGGTTAAAATTTCCAAAATCATGTGGACGAAAACAAGCTACAAAATTAAGAAATCTCAGTGCACGCCTCAATCTTGATGATGATGCTGTGCCCATCACTTCTCAAACATCATCAGTAGCACTCAATAATAATAAAACCATAATAGCGAAACGAAAACATTTTCCACTTGTTTCTGCTTTGGCAATGACGATTCACAAATCACAGGGAGGTACTTATGATGCTATTGTTTACGAATATGATCGCAAACATCCTAGAGAATTGGTATACGTGGCTTTATCCAGAGTGACGAAGATTGAAGGTTTATTTATGGTTACTAAAGAAAATACTGAAGACAGCTGGAAATTTTGGATTGGTAGATCAGGAATACCTTTAAATGCTTCAGAATCAGATAAACATCTTAAGAGATCAACAAGTCATCGAGAAGATCTAACATTAGAATTAAAAGATTGAAAAACAATACACTACAAACAGTCACCCAAACTTTTCTTGAATTCATTTCTAACAAGAAAGGATTATCTATATTTTCATTCAATTGCCAAAGTTTACATGCAAATGTAACTGATCTAAAAAACGATGCTATTGTAAAAAATCAAATGTTTTACTTTTGTCAGAAACTCGTATGAAAAATGAAGAACCAATTCATATTCCGGATTTCAATTTTGTTGCAAGTTATAAAAAAGGCCTGAAGTTCCAGCAGCAGGAGTAGCTATTTATCAACATACAAAAGATACATCACACATTGTCACTTCATACATGGACATCCACACTAAATTCACTAGAGGGATTGGTGTTAATGTTTCAGACATAGGCGAAATATGCGTTGCTCGTTGCAATTCTGAAAATGGACAATACATTTTAATGGTTGCTGTTTATATATCTCCTGAAAAATCTATGCAACAGATAGAACAATTTTTATTCGAAAATTTAATGATTTACACAAAAGAAGGTTCTGAATTACTCGAAAAAAGATTTGGCGAAAAATTTGACGACATACCTATGATAGTAAGCGGAGACTTTAATATTAACTTCGCAGATGACAAAAATTTATCATTAATTGAATTTTTGAATGAAACATTAGGTTTGACTATGTCTAATGATCGAAAAGTCAGTACAACAAAGTATAAAACGACTATCGATGCTGTTTTTATACGATATTTAGATAAATTTCAATCAAACATTTTTATTTCTTATTTCAGTTACCATAAACCTATTGTATCTTTTTTAGAATACAATGAAATGATTGAACGAACAGATAATCTAAGTATTGTCGAAATTAATGATGACAATGATGTAAATAATGAAAATAATGTTCAAACTTGAATTCATTGAAATTCGTGTAAATATAAATACTATGTATAATTAAGATAATTGTATATTAATTATTTTTCAACCACTTTGTATTTATATTTTGTTCATGATTTGTTTAACCCATCATATGTAACTAATAAATAAAACATAAAAAATTTCATATAATTTTTGCATATAGTTTTAATTACTCTCAACTTAATAGTTCCGTTTTCACTTCTATCGGCAGTCCCACGACTGCTACTGTTTTTTTTTTCAGAAATCAGTATAGTCATACATTTCTACTTAAAATGTCCTTTTCTATAAACACACACATTTCAAAACTAAAATATTATTCTTATTATAATATATTTTTAAAACATTCATCTCATTATTTATTTTAAATTGTAAAATTCAAAGCCAAATAAACAAGGAATAACAACCGCATGTATCACGGGAACTCAGAATTATAGAAAATGCATCGAAAAAAGTGAAACCCTTGATAAGTACCTCCTCAATTAAAGTAGATTAATTTTAAAACCTTTAATGTGTAGACATAAAATTGTTGAGAAACTTTTTTCAAAAAAAAAAATCTAATCTACACATTACATAACGCGTTTTAGAGAAAAAGTCAGCAGATGTTTTTAGAGTACACGTTTCCAAGAGTGAAAGCGGGAGTTACATCATCAGTATTATGTAATGGATGAGAGAATGAAGAACCTAGGGAGAACTGACAGAAAACGGTGACTTGCTATTTTCAACACTTTCACATTTTTTCGTCGTTCTACTGATATTTATCTTTTTTTTTTTTTTTTTTTGAAAAGTAGAAGAATTTGTTGTGTTTTAAATCTTTCATTGAAAAGTGGATACTGAAAATTCCAAATGATATTTATCATTTTTTTTTGAAGAGTAGAATAATTTGTTGTATTTTATTAAATCTTTTATTGAAAAGTGGACATTGAAAATTCCAAATGATATTTATCATTTTTTTAAGTAGAAGAATTTGTTGATTTTTAAATCTTTTATTGAAAAGTGGATATTGAAAATTCCAAATGATATTTATCATTTTTTTGTTGTTGTTTTTTGTAATGTAGAATAATTTGTTGTTGTTTATTAAATCTTTTGTTGAAAAGCGGATATTGAAAATTGTATTTTTGGGATGATTGCATTCTGAACTGTGTCATCTTAAATAGTAATATTCAAACTATACGATGTTATATCACACATAATTAATTCGAAGGTTTTGGAGCGCTGTAGTGAAACAACTAAGATAAATACAGTAAACAATAGCATATGAAAGCATACAGGTAAAATACAAGCTTTATTTATAAATTTTACAGCTGTTCTACATGTGAAACTTTGGACACACGGCAAACATCGATGCGATAGTCCAATTCCAGGCATTTTCTACTCAACCTGGTACTATGAGCATTATTGACAGCACGTGTTATCCTTTGCTTGTTATTCGTGTTATCTGAACGCTTGATCTTTTGAATGAGACCCAAGTTTTCCTACCCCTTGTAGCGGATATCTACATAAGCCAGTAACAGCCTCCGGACAAGAGTGATCACATTTATCAAATGGTCATGTTATTTAGCTTCGGATCCGTAGGTCGCGGGTTCTGTCTCCGGATATGCGCCACTTCATTGGTGACTTCGACTGAACTAAGAAAAGCGCAACCTTCTGATATGTCGTGGCGCCATCTATCCGCAAAAAGAGCATTCAAAAGCCGTCAGTTCCGATTGACGCAACAGCAACAACAAACTCGTTATAGCAAATATATCATTCGTTCGCCTATCCATCGACTCACTGGTGGGGGAGTACTGTAGCGGATATCTACATAAGCCAGTAACAGCCTCCGGACAGGGGTGATCATATTTATCAAGTGGTCATGTTACTTGGCTTCGGATCCATAGGTCGCGGGTTCTGTCCTCCTGATATGCACCACTTCAACCATTTTGCGTTTGATGTTGCAAAACTGCATGGAAGAGTAACACGTGCGATGAATAGCGTTTATGGTAACATGCTCCCTAGATCAGTGATTCTCAACTTTTTTTGTTGTTGTTGCGGTATACTTTTAACAATTTCAATATTTGGCGGAACACTAACAATAAAATAAGTTTAAAAGAATTTTACTTATGTAATATAGTTTATTATAATAATTTTCAATGTTAAGTAAAATAGTATGCACGATAAAGACGACAAAATGTTTATTGAGTAGTTAATTATAAATTAATTGTAAGAATATATTAAAGCTGAAATTTGAGCTTGATGATGTTAGATAATTTCATTTATATTGGGTCGTAAAAATGATAATGCCCCTCACATTTCGTGATCTACATTTAAAAGTCTCGATTTCTTTTTCTTTGTATTTGTAAATGCTGAAAATCTGAACTCACGAAAATAAGATGTAGAGAATTATAATATTTTTTAAGCTTTTTTTGGCTATTATGATACAATCACTTCTAATCTTGATCCAAAATGAATTAATTTACTCTCCCGAAGGTTTTGCAGTTCAGTTTCGATTATTACATATAACAAAGCAAAATTATTTTTTTCCTTTTCATTCAAAGGAAATTCTTGTACAGATGTATCCGTACACAAATGGATTTGAGCCCAATCAATTTTTTTATATCCATTTAATCCACGAAAGGATTAGTTAAATATATCACGAATAACGTTAGTTTATTTTTATAAAACGGCAAAATGATTCGGGTCCGTATTTTATTTTTTTCTCAAAGTATAACTAATTATTTTTTAAAAAAGTCACGGCACACAAAAGTGCCATGGCACTACGGTCGAGAATCACTGCACTAGAATGAGGCAGGAACTGGGCTATTGCATTTATGTATGTGACCAAGGTTTTACTCATAGAGCACCTTTAAGGTATATTGTTACGAATTTTGTGTAAAATTGTGTAAATAATTTGTATTTGGATGTGTAATGCCTTTATCTTACTCTAAATTAGATTTAATTTACGTTAAAATTGTAGTATTCACACAAGCAATGCCGTCCCTTACGTAATAATGTTGATTCAATGGGAACTTGGCAAAATCTTTGTGATAGAGCCAAGTGGGCGTCAATTTTGGCGACTTGGCAACCATTTTTGGTAAGCTTGGGACCCTCTGGATTCTTCTATAAATTAGTAGAGAAATTCACTAATTTCAAGATCTATTACGTAAGCGGGTCTGTCTCGAATTATCCACGAGGAATATAAATTGAGAGATGCTCGCCAGAAGCCAGTCGGTCTGGTTTTGACTAGCGATCAGTTAGTATAGCTCTGATTGTTGAAACGAACAGTGATTACTTTGGCTGTTGAAAGAGCGAATTGCTTGTGAATAATCTTTTATATACGTGTAAACACCGATAATTGTGTCTGAGTATTGCTGAAGGCGTAAAGACCTTCCGAGGTTTGTTTTGCGAATATTGCTGCTGAATCCTGTATTTCAAGGATGGAATTTTCGACAGTAAATTCTCATCGCTTCTAAAGATCTGCCTTGTTCTTTGCGACTGATTTGCATAAAATCCTCGAACCCCGATCAACGTGTAGCGGAGTCACGCCAGGCTATCGAAATCGTTAATTCTGGGAAAACTGTTTATATGTTACGAATGACCTTGACGTATCCTCCTACATGACAGCCTTCATGGAAACTAAAATTATTTTTTACATATTCACTCTTTTTTGTGGAAGTGGCAAACGTTTTTTGCAATCTTAAGGTACTTGTTTTGACTGAGTTCCCCGCGCGACCACTTCTGTTCCAAAATATATTCTGTGAACATTCTACATTTTCCCCCTGTGAACAACTTAGTAGTTCTAATTTTGCTGTGTTGTACGACATGTTATTGTTTATAAACGTGAATAAGCAGAATATAAGAATAGAAATGTGCCTCTGGGATCTCTATTGAAATTGATCAAGGAAGGAAAGAACCTGATTAAATAATGCATATTAATCATGACATCCAAAATCAATTTGAGAAAAGAGATGAACCTGAAACGTTTGAGTTAAATTAAAAATTTTCAAATGTCACCTAAAGAACTCCACCAAGAAAAATGTGAAGCCTTAAGTGAACCTCGAGACACACTTCGCCCTGTCAAAAAGACGTAGGCACGAAAAAGTTTAACGTGCTATATGTCGATCATCAAAGGAAAATAGAACTACAATAACTTGAACAAAATATGACCAGTTTTGCCTGCAAATATCATTCCTCTTTAATATTATTGAAAAGTTTCTGTGATTTGTGTCCTTTACTGAAGTCACGCACATTTGAAACTTCATGCTTCAGTTTGATATTTTTTCTCAAATTATCGAAGAAAAATTGAAAAATCTTTAAAAGTAGGGGGTGAAGTATACTTTGTCTTAATAAAATTATTTACTGGAAGTAATATTTTTATCGTATACATTAAAAAAATTATAAGAAAAAGAATTAGGGGGTTAGTATCGAGTATACGCGTCTGCTCCTGGATTAAATGCCTGTTCTAAAATGATGTGGCCATGAAATTGATTTGCAGAGAAGAGTTCATAATTTTATTTTATTAAAAATTAACACCATGCATTTGTTACATAATTATCGAAAATTTACGAACATTATTTTATCTTTTTTTCAATCAAAATATCTTTTATAATTTTTTTAAATAAGATGCTTCAATTTAAGGCGACTGAATATGTTTGAAACTAAGATTTTGAAAAAGCTTATAAATAGATACTTTTTTGATATTTAATGTCAGTTAAATTAGAATATACGTATAAAGATTGTTTTACAAATATTATAACAAAAAAACTATTTAAATACAATTTTTAGGCAAAAAAAATTAAGAAATACCGGCGTATTTCCAAAACATTAACTTTTTATGAAAAATGCTTCTTATAGTAGTAATATTTTATTAGGTACAGCTAAGACCGATTTACATTGCCTAAACAAAGATATTTGAAATATATAATTTACGAATGCATTTTTTTCATATTTTACTACAACAGATCAGAGAAATCTTAACAAAAACAGCATCCGTGTTATTATTTTTATTTATCGTAACTCTAAAAATATGAATTTTTCAAAAGTTTTATTTCCTTCTCAGTATGAAAGTTCTAGCTTTATAATGTCGAAAGAATATTCTTATGAAGGCAATTTTGATAAAATGAGAATGTTTTAAAAATCTTTCTTTCATCATTTTTTACCAAAAAATTTCATTTAACTAATTTTTTCTTGTAATATTTTTAAAACAATTTTATATGCACATCGTAAATCAACTGACACTAAATATATCAAAAACAAGTAATATATACATATATATATATATATACACACTGGTGTGCAAAAATTAAGGACGAAGTCGAAAAATTAGCATATCAGCTGAACGAAGAGGCCGAGCGGACAGAAAGACCAATCAGGAGATTAAGTAAGGTGATGTACGGTAGCACATGCGCAGATATGCAGGTAGACGTAATGGGGGAGTGTCTGAGTAGTATAAAGCATGTTGTCGGTGTAAGATCAGTATTTCTGGCAAAGAGATTGCACGCCGTATAGCAGTTAAAATCACACCGAGTTGCTGCCTCAGCGAGAAATGGCGAATAATCAATCTGTTAGACGACATCTGGATGCTTTTACCCGAGGTCAAATCATTGGGAGAAGTTGGAGGAAGGCCGCAGTGTGGCTGCAGAGTTCGGAATTGCTCACAGCATCGTTTCACGACTTTGGAGACAATTTCAAACTACAGGAACAGCTATCCGGGGGTTCAGTAGTGGTCGTCCACGAGGAACCACACCCGCAGATGACCGGTACATTGTCTTACAGGTCAGAAGAAACAGGCGGCAGACAGCGGAAGAAATCGCTAGACACACGACACAGGCGACTAGACGATCGATATCGCGTTTTACCGTGGCCAGAAGACTGCACGGTGGTGGTCTGTTTGCACGACGCCCTGTACGGTGTGTACCTTGAACGCCTGCCCATCGGAGAAGGCATTCTCTGTGGTGCCGGGAACGCCAGAATTGGAGAGACAATGAATGGGGACGAGTACTTTTTACAGATGAGAGCAGATTCAGTTTGAGTAGCGATTCTCATCTGGAGAGAGCGGGAAGCCGCAATCATCCCTCGAACATTATTGAAAGGGACAGGTATGGAGGTCGCGGTGTTCTCGTTTGGGGAGGCATCATACTTGGTAGTCGTACAGACCTTCACATCTTCGACGCAGGTTCAGTCAACGGACCCGTTATTGTAACGAGATTCTTCTTCCATATGTGAGTCTTTTTAGAGGCGCTATGGGTCTGCAGTTCCTTTTCATGGACGACAATGCACCATGTCATCGCACAGTAGCTGCCGAACAGCTCTTAGAGAGTGAGGATATTGAACGTATGGATTGGCCGGCACGATCTCCGGATCTCAATCCCATCGAGCATGTATGGGATTTTCTAGGCAGACGCTTGGGAGCTCGTACCAGTAACGATTCGGGAGCTTCGATTGGCGCTGCAAGACGAATGGGCAGCAATGCCTCAACAACTCATTGACACCCTCATTCTCAGCATGGGCAGACGCTGTGAAACCTGCCTAGCAGTCAGGGGAGATCATATCCCCTACTAAAGACCGGATGTTTCTTGCTGGACACCCATCACAGGGATGTTTCGGCCTTCAGTCGCATTGCGCTCCATGCTACTTTTTCAATCAAGCTTCTTTTTATCCCTCTGATTTCTCTTTTAGTAAGTGTTGCTTACATTACACATGTCCTCGTATTGGGGATCTTACGGTATTAAATGTGTTGATTTGGAAAGCTTTTGTACAAAGATATATTGAAAAAACCGTCTCGTCCTTAATTTTTGCACACCAGTGTATATATATACATATATATATATATATATATATATAATCAATATATATATATATATATATATTAAAATATATAAAAACAATCACAATTATCAATTTAAAAATTGAAATATATGAATCCCAAAATACCAAAACACTTCAGAATATCAATGGCGAATATAAAAGATAATGTTTCATCATTTTCAAATAAAATTAAAAAATTATAAAATAAAATAAAAATTTATAAAATATCCAAGTGCAATCTCGGACTTAGGACCGATAAGTGGGGTTAAACTAGTTTGATGGCGCCAACCTTCCCCTATTGCAACTTGGTAATTTAATTGGAAAATTTTCAAATTTCAGAAAAAAAAAATTAAAAAGTTAAAATTAAATCATTATACTTGAAAAATAAAACTATTCGCCATCACATTCCGAAAGATATTGCAATATTAAAATTTAAAAACAATTTAGTACATAATATAAGTGAACCCTCAAACTTCAAGATTATGCACACATCTTTAAAATAGTTGTAAATGTAGAAAAAATAAATTCCTGATCCGAAAGTTCAAATCAAAAAATATTTGAGATCCGAAAGTTCAAATCAAAAATTATCTAAAATCAAAAGTTCAAGTTAAAAAATCCGAAAGTTCAAGTTAAAATATCCGAAAGTTCAAGTTAAAAAATCAAAAAATCCAATATATATATATATATATATATATATATATATATATATATATATATATATATATATATATATATATTAAGTCAATTCCTACTTGGGTCAAGAAAGAAACAAAACAAAGAAAAATTGAATTTTAGTTACTTTTTATTAAACTATTACAATTAATATAAATATGTGTATACATATGACAAAATCGCAATATTAACCAGTAAAATACCTTTTAAGTCAACATTAAAAACTTCCTAACCACATTAAAAATTTGTAATTACTCATTTTTTTTAATAAAAGTTAAATACAATAGGTAAGAATTTATATTAAAACCACACAGCGTAAAAGAAATGCCGACATCTAAATAGCATATGATTATTCAGGTTAAGTCAAATCTTCATCCCAAATTTAACAAAAGCTGTTTTATCCAATGGTACTACCATCTAGAGGAACAATATTGATTGAAGTATATCGCTTAAACTATAATTTATTAATTAAATTTAATTGATGAATTAATATTTAAAAAACTGTATTAACATCTAGTGCCATCCACTACAAGTTAAAAAATGTATTTTAACTTGAGTGGATGAATAAAAAGTATTTTATTAACGATTGAAAATTTGAACAAGATACATAAATAAATATATATAGGGAGATTGTGAACTAATAGTAGGAATTGAAAAAAATTATTCATATATACGCTTTTTCAAAATCACGATTTTGAACGTAGTCAATTACATTAAATAATTTTCAAGGAATTATTTAATAAGTTCAAATCAAGGAATAACCATTTGGAAATTTAAAAAAAAAAAGTTTTTAAAACAAAAGCACATATAATATTCTCTTAGATTTACTTCTATAAAACCCAATGCCTTTGAAATCATTACAAGCTTTTATACTTCCGTTTCAAACTTTCTCATTTATATATAAACACGTAAAACTATCCAAATACAGACACAAAACATTTTGAATAGTTTAGAGTGATGTTATTTGTTCTGAAAACTGGGAAATAGAGGCCCCAAGTTCTCAAGTTTCTCGAATCTTTCCCAATGTATTTTAAGTCAATTCTCGAATATGTACTCGGATTTCAGTAGGATTTTAGGATTCCATTTTAAGAATGGAATGAAAACATCCAACTTTGACGCCACTATTTGCAAGAACAAAACCTTTAATATAAGAACAGGAAACAAATACGACTTCAGACTTCCTTTTTGATTTTGTTCTTCTGGAGAAATAAGTCGAAATTTGTCAGTGAAAACATGTTTGCCAGTAACGTTTTGAAATTTAGAGGTAAAGGAAATAACATGCAGAATTTTATTTCCTTAAAAATTTCAAAAGAAAATCCTTTTCTTCATTAAAATTGATGTTTTTACAAAGTAAAATGTCACTAAACTAAAATTTTGTTTTAAAATCCTTGATATACTTTTGCTCCCAAGCATTATAAAAGTCCAATACACTTACAAATTCTACTTAATTTCCAAGCTCCCTATATATACAAATTCTTAAATTAGGGTTATGTTACTACATTTCAAATTTCTTCAATATTATATAGGTTATTCAATTCCTACTATTAGTCCTCTCTCTCCTTATGTATATATATATATATATATATATATATATATATATATATATATATATATATATATATATATATACAGTTGGACCTCTATATAACAAAGTGGCTAAATCCCGAAAAAAGTTCGTTCAATGGAAAATTCGTGATATAGAGGTTCATTAAACAAATTTTAAACTCATAAACACATTATACAACTTTAAAAAGTAATTATTCACAATTATTTGTAAATTAATATAAATTTATTTTATATATCTTGCCTATCAAAAAAAAAGTAAGAAAATAAAACTGTAAGGAAAGTTTCTTGACTCCACTTCCTGAAGAATTAAATATTTTTCTTTAATGCGCAAGCTCTTACGTTTTGACATTCTCGAGCTACGAGAAATGAAATTATCAGTACGATGTATCAACACTACAAATGAACGACGACTAGTTCAAAGGCACTGGAACACACACAAGATAACTGCATTAATGGTGCAAGGGGATATCAAAGATGTTCCTAATGAACTCGACAATGCAGGCTAAGGGTTGTACTTCTTGGATGGAACGCCCAGAATTCTATTGCTCTCGACGAGTTAGGCACCTAGTAAAGCCAGTGCAAGATTTATGACCATCATAAATTGTATTAAAAGAGAGAACAGCTTAAAATAATGTCAGGAAATATTTCAAAACTAAGCAGAAAAAATGAATCACAAGAGAAAAAGTTCGTTATACAGAAAAGGCACTTCGCTATTGGGAGTTTTTTTTTACGAAAATCGCTAAATGTTCTTGGTTCGAGGAAAAAGTTCGCTCTATAGAAAAGTTCGCAATATGGAGGTTCGACTGTATATATACAGTCGGTGCTCTATATAACGAAGACACTAAATCCCGGAAAAAAATTCGTTGTATAGAGGTTCATCTTTTAATATACTTTACAAACCACATGGGCTTAGGGTAGCCTAGTGGTTAGAGCATCGGACTCCAGACCGGAAGGCCTGGGTTCGATGCCCAATGCCACCAAATATCTTCTGAGTACACACGGAGTACGTGCTCGTTATATCAGTGGGTCCGAAAGTCTTGTGGGCAGAATCACGAGTGCAGTGGACTGGAGAATATTTCTCTCCCCTTCAGTTCCATGCCAAAATTGTGGAGGTGGAAATCGGTGGTGTCACCATCTATCGTCCCTTTGGAGAGTTTCACCGAACTAATTCGTACTGTCACCTGTATGGTGCTCAAGGCCAAGGCCAACGACAGGCGTAGTTCTAGCTCCTGGCCACGATGAATTTTGTGGGCCTCGTTTTGTCTACGTCAGACAGGTGGTATTAGAAACAACAACAAAAACCACATGAAACAAATTTTAAATTCATAAACACTATATATTAAAAATGTAATTATTCACACCATTTTAAAATTAATATATGTTTACTTTATATCTTATCCATTAAAAAAGAAGATAGAAAAACTGCAAGGAAAACAAGAAAAAAAAGAATGTCGAAGAATTCACTGTATTTTCAATATTAAGAAATTAATTTTACACTCAAATTAATGAGTTTTAGGGGCATTTTATAATTTAAAGCATACGAATAAAAAAAATTATTTTATAATTAAAACATGGGCACATGGTACAACTCCACTGAGGGTGAAAGAGGATACCGAAGATGTTTCTAGTGAACTGGGAAATGGGGATTAAAGGTTGCAACGTCCAGAACTCTATTGCTCTCGGCGAGTTAGGATCTAATGAAATCAGTTCAAGATTTATGACCATCATAAAATGTATTAAAGGGAGAATAATTTGAAATTTTTTCAGAAATGCTTTTAAAAAAAGTTCGAACAAAAATTGAATCACAAAAGGAAAAGCTCGTTATATAGAAAATGCACTTCGCTATAAAGAGGCGAAGTATATCGTGAAATTTTCTAGTTTCCAGGAAAAATTTCGCTATATAGAAAAATCCGCAATGTAGAGATTCGATTGTATACATATAATATATATCTTGTTCAAATTTTCAATCGTAAATAAAATACTTTTCATTCATTCATTCAAGTTCCAATACATTTTTTCAAGCGTGTAGTTGATGGCACTTGATGTTAATACAGTTTTTTCAAATATTAATTCATAAATTAATTATTATTTTTTTTAATTTTAAATTTATTCTGCATTATTTTTTTCTGATGAAGCTAGATTTATCTGCAACAGACAGCACCAGTAAGTTTTTCTAACGAAGTAAGAATCGACTTAAATTTTTTTTTATATATATATTAATTGTTTCTTATATCATTTTGTGTAATGCTTTCATAAAAGTATTTAAAAATGTCAACCTCACCTGGGGATATTAAAAACAAATTACATTGTTTCATAGTAATCCAGAAAAGTTCACAAAAAGAGAAGTTTGAATTTATACATTACATTATTTTTTTTATATATTTTCAATTCATAAACTAGAATTATCTGTTCAACTATATAATCATTAATAACTTCACTATAAATCTTATAACATAAGAGTTAAATTGTTCTTATTATTAAATATTCAAAAATTTAATGGAGCTGGACATAACACATTTTCTTTACTTCAAACAGTCATTCAAATCACGATGGGAAATTATTGCAGAGATGAATGAGCAATACAGACACAACTATTACAAAGTGTGTGGTTCTAGAGTTATACCTTTACAATTTCAAAATCGTACTTCTAAATCGAAACTTTTTGGCAACACTCTTTCCATACAACTCCATCTTATGCATAAATTTTCATATTTTCATTTTAGAATGCATTTTCAAATTGAACCGATGTTCAGGATATCATTCCTTCTGTAGGGTACCTAAAACTTGTGAAAACTTATCTCACAATCCTATTTCTCATTATCATTCACATTTTCATCATAGCTCGTGAATAGATAGTTCAACCAAAACCACTCCCTCTTACTGATATGCAAAACTTTTATTTCAAGTACTTTGCGGCCTATATTAATCTCTAAGTAGCCAAAGAATCAATACCTCGGCTCTAAAGTGATGATTCCTATCATAAAATATGTTGAGAGAGGGCTTTTGATTAAAATATTCGGTATTTATGTGCCTTATTATTTCCTTGTTCGTATTTTTTTTAAGAGCTGTTCAAATGCTTGTCAAAGAAAAAAAGTATGGACCTACGTCGTTTAAGATAAATGGATTTTGGAAAAGAAAAGTTTCCGATTTCTAATTTTGTTGTAGAATTTTTTTTTAAATTTGATTCAGTTGAATCAAATTTTATACAAGAAAATACAATACAGTAAAATGAATACAAGCCAAGATGTGAGCAGAAGCGAATTGGGCCACATTGCAATTCGGACAAGAAGTTTATACTTTAAGACATATCGTTGAGCTCGAGTATGTCCACTGCGAAACCTAACAAGAGTAATTTGATCTCGCCTACTGCCTGTCCTAAACAAAGCAGCAATAAACGTTAAATTAATATTAATAAGAAACCACTAATTGGTTATACACGTTAAGCTCTATTGGCGGTGGTCTGGTGTTGTAGTTACTTATTCCATTCGATCCATTTCAAAAACATCTAAATCAGTGGTCTTCAAACTTTTTCAACTCACGGAACCCCTAGAGCTAGAAGGTGTTTTCGTGGAACCCCTAAAACTAGATGGTGTTTTCGTGAAACACCTAGAACTAGAATATATTTTCGTGGAACCCTATTCCACGCACTCACTTAGAAGAATATATCTTAAATTAATATTTAAAGTATATCAACATGTTTTGGGTACTTTATGTAAAGCCAATTAAAAAAAGTCTTGCATTTATTCTTAAATTTTTTTTGTCTACTATTAATATATTTTACTCATTGATGATATTTATCTGTGATTCATTCATTATGTTTAGTGACTGGGATATGTGCTTGCATTTTTTTTTACCCAAACTGTCAACGCCCAGGTCTATTGAGATGAACTGCAATCGCATTGCATATTCTAAGTTTAAATTGTCGCTATACTTTGTTTTTGTAGCCACTCGTGTTGAGAAATATTTCTCACTTATACACATTGTTCTGAATGGCATTAAAATGCTTAAAGAAATACTGTGTATTTTGCATAAATTTGCAACATCAAATTTATGAGCTGTCCTTGATTAAATTTAGAGTTTTAACATGGAATCTGTTGAGAGGTCCATAAAATGTTTCCTCTACTTTATTGTAGGTGTTTTTTCAAAAAATGTCAAATGGTATATTATCCGTAGGAAAATTATTCAGTTTTTTTTTTTTGTAAGACATTGTACTAACAAATATACAATTATGTCATGGAACCCAATATAGTAAAGAATAAAATATTTACAATCAATCACGTAATATATATATAAATAAAATATTTTAATATTTTTTGTTAAGTTATAATAAAGATTTAAAAAGTATTGCAAAATAAAGTTATAATTTATAAACAGAATTCTCAGTTTCTTAATGACAGGGATTGGCTTTAAATTCTTGTGGGTATATAAACTTCATAGAAAGAACGTTAATTCATTTTGCATACACATTTATAAGTTTCTTTTCGATATGTTTATATATATTGTGATTCGTGGAACCCCAGGGTTCCGTGGAACATTGTTTGAAGGTCACTGATCTAGATCAAGTCCATGAACCCGTGCGTTTTTAAACATTGAAGAACTGTAGCAGGACGTGTGTGTGAGTGAGTGAGTGAGTGCGCGAGTGAGATGGCTCTTATGCAGCCAAGATGTGAGCAGGAGCGGCTTGGGTCATATTGAAATTCTGACAATTAGGAAAAACCTTAGGACCCGCCTCATGCTGTTGAGCTCGAGTATGTCCACTGCGAAACCTAGCAAGAGTAGTTTCTTCTCGCCTACTGCCTGTCCCAAGCAAAGCAGCACGCACCAGGACGGTTTCCTTCATGCCACTCATGTACGGAGGCCTGTCTCCAAGAGGAACTGATATATTATTTGACTCGTGCAGCAATGGCGGCTGTCTGTCTTTGTATTTACATGCATCCTCTGAGAAAAATAAAACTTTCTAGGATAATTTCTCCGGCAGAAATAACGGCGTTGATGTTGCCCACTTTGCCGGGGAGCAAATTTGCCTGGGAGTTGCACATTTTACATCAATTACTTGATGAGATGAGCTTACTCTGAAATTTACAGAATTTTCCGAACACTTCTTGATATTGTTTTTTCACTGATACGTGTATTACATTGATTTACTAATTTAAGGATGAGAATTAAAAACAATTAAATAATTCATTTTGCTTTAATTTTCAAGACACAACTTCTCAATAAATTAATCTAAATCAATATCAGTTCATATTACAAAAACGAATATGTATTTTATGAGATTGCTACCTTTCTATAATTTTCCCCGATTTTTTCCTCCAAAAAACTACTTAAAACTCAATGTTTCCATTTATAATGAATACATTCTCATATAAGTTTAATCCCAATACCCAGCATACCATTGCATTAATATTTTGATTAATTAATAAAATAATGAGCTCTAGCTACTCACTAATGTCTCTTAAAGAGATCTGACTACACATAAATTCTAATTTCACATTTGATATCTCATTAAAAGTTGCTAAAATGTATAGAGAATTTCATCTTACAAAGGGAGGGCACGACTTAAAAAATCATTTGGGGACGAGACTTTGTGTAATAGTAGTACTCCTATATAAGGGTAATATATAACCTACTCTTATATGTAACCCATAGGATTTTCAACCGTCAATGTAATTGCGTCAAATGGCCGTCAATTTTGAGAATATGGCCTTCGAAATTCATACTTAGCTTTTATACAATTAAATTTTAATTTGCTCCAGGGATGCATTCCGAGCGGTCGGCCAGGTTTCTAGTCGCGCGAACAACTTGCTGTTTTTTTTCAATTTATTACATTACTTTAACTCTTAAATAAATTTATTTTTAAAAAGCTTATTAAATATTTGCGTAATTATTTTGTATTTTAAAAACTGAAATATAATCATTATGATATTTATATTATATTTTATAAATATTTTTTATAATATTAAATCATTATTACAATATTATTAATATATAATAACATTTATTACAAAAGTACATTAAGTATTAAATGATATTTTATAATTTTTTTTTATTTTAAAAAGTAAAATAAGTTACTAACAATTTTATAAATATATAAAAAAATAGTTTTATAATATATCAAATATATTATTATAATTTTTTACCATATATACATTAATTATCTTATAATTATACAAAAATATTTAATAAGCCTTTTTTAAATAAATTTATTTAATTTTAAAACTAATTAAATGACTCTAAAAAGAAACTGGCAGTCGATCACGCGACTTGAACCCGCACCAAATGCACGTTCACTATCGCCTATGCTACTGCATCGCTGGAGCTAATTAAAATTTAACTGTATAAAAACTGAATTTCGAAGGTCATTTTCTTCGAATTGACTGCCCATTCGGCGCTATTACAGTGACGGTTGAATAATCTTTACAATTACTACTATACAAAATATCGTCCCCAAATGAACTTCTTTAGTCGTACCTTTCCCTTTGTGCACGAAATCTCTGAATCAAATACTTTTCAGCATTACAGAGAGAGAAACAAAGAATCGGTTATTAACGACACTACAGTCACAATTCTTTTTTAAAAAAATAAGATGGAAAAAGCTTTTAATTAAAACATTTTATTCGGCCTTATTGTTCCCCTTACTTATTGTGTGTACCCAAGTATTATTAAAATGCCTTCCAGGGCAGAAAAAAAGCATCAACCAAGACTGCTGCATGAGTTCTGGAATGTGAGCAAGGATTTCTAGTGATTAGTTTCATTATTAGAATATCCTTTCGCTGTTTTTTTTCCGACCCAGATGCCAAAAATTCCTGTTGGATTGATTTCAGGAAAAAGATAGTAAAGGGTGTTTTTTTAGAGGTATAGAACTTTAAATTGCAATAAAACAACGATGTATTATTCGATTGACATGAATTTTTTTTATTCAAAAGATAATCTTGTGGCATTACATTTTAAATATGATTTCTGGCATATGACTGCCACGGCTGGCTCGGATGTAGTCCAATCTGGTCGTCCAATTTTCGATGACTTTTTCCAACATTTGTGGCCGTATATCGGCAATAACACGGCAAATGTTGTCTTCCAAATGGTCAAGCGTTTGTGGCTTATCCTCATAGACCAATGACTTTACATAGCCCCACAGAAAATAGTCTAGCGGTGTTAAATCACAAGATCTTGGAGGCCAACTCACAGGTCCAAAACGTAAAATTAGGCGGTCACCAAACGTGTCTTTCAATAAATCGATTGTGGCACGAGCTGTGTGACATGTTGCGCCGTCTTGTTGGAACTATAGCTCCTGGACATCATGATTGTTCAATTCAGGAATGAAAAAGTTAGTAATCATGGCTCTATACCTTTCACCATTGACTGTAACGTTGTGGCCTTCATCGTTTTTGAAGAAGGATTCCACCAGCCCATAAAGCGTACCAAACAGTCAGTTTTTCTGGATGTAACGGTGTTTCGACATACACTTGTGGATTAGCTTCACTCCAAATGCGGCAGTTTTGTTTGTTGACGTAGCCATTCAACCAGAAGTGCGATTCATCGCTAAACAAAATTCGCTTATGAAAATCGGGAACAACGGCAATCTCGTTTTGGGCCTATTCGATGAATGTACGCCTTGGCGTGAGATCTATTTGATGAATTGCCAAACCAAACTGAGAATAAATCACTTGACAGCTGTTAAATCGGTCCCCATCTTGGAAAGTAATACCAACTTAAACTTCTATACCTGGAAAAAAACACTCTTTATTTATAAGTTTTTCTTTGAGAAAGAACTATTGGACATTTTCAACCTTCTCTATTGAAGTTAATCGTCAACTGTCAAATAATGAAAACTGCTTATTCGTATCATAGGTATTTTTGCTCAATAGTCATTGAAACATTTTTAAAAGCATTTTAGGTTGATACTGTTTTTCCTACTTGTCTGTTTTTCGCATTTAATTATAAATGTTTCTTAAGGATAAACTCTTGCAATCACTGTAGCATTTTTAATATTTTTATAGCCTGCCTGCTGTATTATTTATTGCTTTGATTTATAATAATTAATCGTTAATCGTTTTTAATAATTAATCGTTAGATTTAAAATAATTTAGTACAATATTAATAATTTCGTGTGCGTGTGCTTATACATGTGTATGTATAATATTTTTAGATACATCAATTTCCTGAATTAACGCGTCTTTATAGTATTCCAGATGTTTCTTGAAATCCCAAAATCCCAGGATTAAAATAGCTGATCCCAGGATTTAATTTTTCTCTGAATTTTTTTTTTCATCAAAATTTTCTAAGAATTTAACCCTGCGAAAATTTATATCTTTTAATGAAACATGCACGTAGAATTATTTTTGTACCATTATAAGTTCTATAAGTCAGTGTTTCTCAAACTGTGGGGCGCGCCCCCTGGGAGGCGCGATTACCTTACAAGTGGGGGCGAGCACATCGAAAATAAAAGATTTAAAAGAATAATTAACATAATAAAAATACATTTTTACTCTGATATAATTTATAGGCACGCGATATTAAGTCATCAAAAATAAAAACGTCTTCAATACCTAATTAGCTATCTTTGATCCTATAACCAAATAAAAAAAACTTTTATTTGATTTTCTGTAATCCCGTGATGAGAGATTTTTTATTACGTTTTCTTTTTAATCCTAACATACTGTTCTTTCAGAGAAAAAACAAATCCCTGACCCAGAATCGAAAAAATTTAGGAACATAAAAAATTCATCACTGTGATTATTTTTGAAATACTGCACATTATAGCTGTAATCTGTTTTTGCGGATAACCTGTTTGACCTAAGTTATTGGTACAGTTAGTTATGACACCTCTCTCATGTTTGTTTCTCATTTAGGGAAGTTGTAATAATGTATTTTCTCTGTTGCGCTTTTTCCCATGTATAGGAGTTTTATGATACATATAAACATATCTCAAACATATAAAGCATAACGAAAAACGTTTTACACAATTGTTTTTAGCAGCAACATGTATATTATCATAATGAATACACTTTTTACCCGGAAGTGGTCGCGCGGGACATACAGAACACGATATCGTTAATCCTGACAAAACTGTTTATTTGTTACCGAAGAAAAATTGAAAAGTCCTTGAAAGTAGGTAAGTTTACTTTCTCTTAATTAAATTATTCGCTGGAATCGCGATTTGTATCGTGCACAATAAAATAATTATAAAGAAAAAGAGGATTGGGGTGACTCAATAACCCCGCTCGACCGCATCGAGTGCGCACCTGCTCCCGGGTTAAAACATGTTGAAGTCTTTTTGCTTTAAATATTAAAAATAAGACAATTATTCTTCATAGGAATTTTATATTATTGTTCATTCTTTAACATCAATTATAAATGCTAATTCTGTGAGGCTTATAATTACGATTCACTTAAAACTAATGAAAATTTGAGCATTCATTTTACGTTTTTGTAAACATTGTCGCGCACTTGGCTTTACTCTCCTTACATTTCAGCTATTATATCAATAATGTTTTATTTTCTTATAAATGAACTCATGCAAAGAGCGGGCACTTCAGCCGGTATACTTTTAATGTATCAGTGCTGCACAAATTATTTTATAACTAATTAATTAATATTAAATTAAGAATAAGTTTAATAAGTATTAACGACTTCCATGGGCTTGTCTTGCAAAGCAAAGTTTTTATAAGGAATGCTTATGATTAGAAATTGACCCTCTAAGTTCTTTTTCTATATTTAGCTGATATGTATATTTTGTCTTCTAAGCAGAAACCGCATTTTGCAATATGTTCAATTTAAAAATTAGACAAAGGAAAAATAACATAATAATTATCCTATTACTTAATTTTTTTTTTTTTTTTTTTTTTTTAAAGTAACGTATACAAAATTTAATACTTATGTTATTAATTTGTATGGTTTTTAATTAAGATCGCGTATTGTAGCTTTAGCGTCAAAGTGCATTATTATTGCATTCAGTACATTATTAATGTATAAGGGGGTGCGATAAAAATTGTGATTGAAAAGGGGGGCGCCAGTATTGAAAGTTTGAGAAGCACTGCTATAAGTACAAAAATCATATGCAACTCTCATTTCTAGTATAGTAGAACGTCGCACAGATCTAAGTGGTTAACTGAAATACTTACACAATGGTATAAACAACGTCTCAGGAATAGATTTTGTCACAGTTCCTTCTTCAATAAGTATGTCGTAAATTAGTAGGGGATCTGCCTGAAAGACTTCAGGCTTCAAATTCCACTGCAGTACTAACAGCTCATGCAACTGGATTTTCTATTTCAAATGAGGTAATACTTGAAATTGATTCACACTCTGAATCAGTAACTGAATCACATATTGTACACAAAACCCATTAAGATATCCGACAACGTTCGGAACCGTGGTTTTAAAAAAGCGCATAAGTGGATAATTTTCATGATATTTAGTGTCACTTAGATTAGAATACTTGTATAAAATTGTTTTAAGGACATTTTGACAAAGAAAATTATTTAAATACAGTATTTCGGCAAACAATTAACTTAGAAGACCTTTTTTCAAAATGTTCTCCTTTTGTGAAAAATGCTTCTATTATGATAATATTTTGCTTGTATATAGCTGAGACCTCTGTACAGAGACTCAACTACGAATTTTGAAAAATTCACATTTTCAGAGTTACAACCCATTGAAATAACTATCGGCGTTTTTTTCTTAAAATTTCTCCCCTCTGTGGTCGTAAAACATGATAGACCCACTTCTAAGTTATATTATTCAACAATTCTAGTTGAGCCTCTGTAGAGAGGTCTGAGCTATATGCAGGCAAAATATTATTATAATACAAGCATTTTTCACAAAAGGAGAATATTTTGAAAATGGGTCATTCTATATTCATTTTTTGTCAAAATATTGTACTTAAATAATTTTTATTGTAATACTATTCTTAAAACAATTTGTATACATTTTCTAATCTAAGTGACACTAAATATCAAAGAATACAGCAAAAGAACTAGATAAAGTTATCAAAAAGGGATTATGCACCAAAGTGCAGCCTATTAAATTTGGGACACTGTTATCAAAAATTCAAAAAGAAATGTCTTTTTGAAAATGGAGGGAGACGTTATGATTGCGTGGAAAGAACATACCCTTATTTAATAACGATAAAGCCAACTAGTGTAGAGTCTGAAACAGCATTTTCATTGGTAGGGTAATTTGTAACAAAAATATGAAGTCGTTTGAACCATAAAATGCTGGACGAGCTGTGTTTTTTAAAGCTTTTTTACATAAACATAAGAAATGAGAGTTTTTTTTTCTTTTTGAATTTCATTATGTACTTTTTTACGTTTTTATGATGAATTAAGTTTTGTTTTTATTTGTTTCGATAAATAATATTAAACTGATTTTTTAATAATGTATTTAGTTTTATTATGAAATTTCACATAGGCTAATGTGTAAGTAGTTTTCATAATTAGTCCAATCCTAATTTCGGGACCAATTTCGGGAATTGGATAATGTAATCCCGAAATCCTGGGATTAAAAATATAACACAGTATTGCAAACCCTACTTCAGGGTTAGTGTCTTACCAACTTAACTATCCCATTCATCTCTTCAACGTTATTGTCTTCCCAACTTCGCTTAAGAGTAGAGCGGATTAAGTAACCCCGTGCCAATGCAGGGCATAGTGAAAAAATTAGCTTAAAATTATTTTCTATTTAAGTTATCAATAATACCTTTACCAGTTTGAAACTCTCTTTACTCACCATCCACTAATTTGATTGTTTTGTGCTGAAAAGTTTGATCATTAGTAGCAATGCTCTGATTTATAATTACAAATCTTGGATTGCTTTTAAACTATAGTAATGTTTCATAGAAAATACGAGGGTCACTCTGAAATTTTTGAGATACTCCCAGGTTTTTAAAGTTATACTCACAAAATTTTAATAGCGTCCAATGTAGTCAACTCCAGCATCAATGCACTTTAGTAGTCGAATTTTCCACAAATTAAATGCCTCAAACCATCCATAAAAAAGGGCATTTAAAGCAACAGCAATATCTTCTGAATGAAAACGACGTCCACGTAAATTCTTTTTTATATTAAAAAATAACCAAAACTCAAACAGAACTAGATCCAGAGAATAAGGTGGATATTTTATGACTTTAATTTGTTTTTGCTTATGAAACCCAACTGTTAATCCGGCTGTATGGGAAGATGCGTTGTGATGTCGAAGCATTAGTCCCCTAACATTCACTCCTTGGAAAATTTCTTAAAGACATTTAGGAGTATAACAGTTTGCTGTTACTGTCTTCTGTTCTTCCAACTTGATGGCTTTGACTAATTTTGTACTTCTGAAGAAAACGGCTTACATTACTTTTTCATTGCTCGTTGTATTTTCACCATTGTCGGCGTGGGATCATCTTCAAAGACCCATACTTTTTTTATCGACGTGTTGGAACGTCGTAGAACGGCATGTAAGTTTTATCACCCGTTACAATTTTAGAAATGTTGCGGTGGTCACCATCATTTAGTAATTTAAGGGTTTCTTTACTGATTCTGACACTTTTTGTTGTTCGGTTAGATTATGTTGAACACAACGGCAAAGTACTCTTTTAATATTCAATTCTTCATGGATAATTTTGTGTATGGCTGCGGATCCAATGTTAAGCTCCTTCAGTGTCATTTGGTAGGAACGGTGATTCTCATCCATTAACATTTTTCGTATGGCAGACACATTATCTGGGATTACTGCCGACCACGGCTTTCCTGTACGTTCTTCATCCTGCAGAAAGTTGCGACCACTACAAAATTCTTTAAACCATATGAATACAGTAACACGACATAGAGATTCATTACCTAATACTAATTGCAGCCGTTGAACGCATTCATCTTGATTTAATCCAGCTTTAAAATTGTGGAAAATCATTACACGATAATGTTCCCGACTCAACTGCGTTTTCTCTTCTGTCTAAAATTTATTCTACGCTAAACTACTTGAAGTAAGTGTGAAGACCCCCCTGGGTCTCACCCTGGACACCAAGATTAATTTGAGGCAAAGAATCACTAGAAGCCATTTTGTATAATATTAACTTGTATTTATTATATCCAGTCTCAAAAAAAGGGATTTACCTTTGATATTAAATTAAATTACGAATTATGAAATTAATTAATAATTATGTTCAAGATCAAGTAAGGTTTACTGAAATAGGAGTTCCGAGAAATACACGTACTCGAAATATTAGCTTTCATTAACTTTAACTAATTTTGCTAAATTAACGCTTTTTTTAAGCGTACATAAATTATATTTACCGCTGGCTATATCAGCTTTCTTGTTTTTCCGTAGAATAGCAGCAATAAGTCTTCACTAACGTTATCTCCTGGAATCCTCTAAATTTGAGGTTACTGTTGCTGGCTCAATAGCATTCATTTCTGCTAGCTTACAACTCTCGACTTAAATACCCTATCTACTTTGCATATCCCGTTCACCTTTTGGAGTTCATTGGAAATATACGCGAATTTATATAATCCCCCAAAAGACGCCTAAGAATATTAGTGGAAAGGTTCCGTACAGATTCGTCACATAAGTTAGTAAAAAATCATCTGCTGTATTAAAATACTTAATATTTTCAAATTAAACCGTGTTAATTTTCTTTTGTAACTTCTCGTCTGTGCTTATCTCAAAAATTTCAGAGTTACTCTCGTATTATTCAACTTTGAAATTAATAATATAAGAAGTAAGTACTCCATTGTTGCTATTTATCAATATTAATTATTAAACTAATTGAACTATCATTTATTATTAATATTATTATTATATTGTGTATTACATGGTTGTTCTACTAACTATTTATACACTTATAGCATTAATGTAAGTAATGAGTCATAATGTAATATATATTTTTCTCTCTTTTTGTAAAGTGTTCAGACATTTTATACAGATGAAGCTACAGCTATAATTTATATTCTGTTCCATTATCTTTTCTTAGTACACGTTTTCCTCCACTTGTTTCCTCCACTTACTTCATACGGCATATTTTTTAATTTTACTTTATGACACTTTGAGTATGTTTTTTATATTTATGAGTGTTCCCAGTTATATTTCCTAATTTCAATTATTTCTTTTTCATATATTACACTTTCGAATTCGTTCTTTTACTATTGGTTTTATGTTTGAATACACGTGAATTTTTTACGCTTAACTGATATTTAATTTTTTGGTTTCATACTTCACAAAAACTTAATGAAATTTAATACAAAATTGTCAAGTTTTTTTTAAAAAAACAAAACATTTATTGAGTTTTGGAAAACTTGATTAGCCTTACTACAAACAGTTTTTAGTACTATGCCATTTCTTCTCTTAAAACATTCTAACTATCTCGGATTTGCAGAAAATGTGGTACACATTTGTTTAGAAAACTCCTTGCTTTTTTCTAGCATTAAAAAATCCTGATATGGGAGCATTCTGAGATGAACCAAGCAAGCAAATCCGTGTCTAAATCCTCGTGATTGGCCATTCTCACTCATTTTCGTTCTGGAACATTTCTGTATATAATTTGCTCTCTTTTTAAAAAATTTATTCTTTTTTAACCCTTTATCTCTATCGCATTATGACTTACTACAGTTTTTTCATGAAATATATTTTTTTTTATCTGTACATCTAAAATTAAGGGATATACATAAACAAAATACTCAACTTTGGGAAATTTAATCCGTTAGAGCTTAATTAATTAAAGATATCCAACAGCAAAATTAATTACATACACTGTTCACTTATAATAAATAGTCAAATCGTTTTCTAAGGTCTTCATTAACATACAAAAAAATAAGACACTTAAATTTTGACATTAAATATTTTTTCGGAATAAAAAGGATAATCTTCACAATTCGCTGAAAAAGCAGTTAGCTGAAAACGCGATTTCTGCTATAAAACTATTCGCCTTCTCCGCTAAAATAATCATAATAGAACCCGAGCTACCATATATCTTGAAAGAGTGGAATTAAAAGAATATTTCAGATAAGTAATGTCAGAATATTCGTAAAAATAATTTTTCTATGTAATTTTAAAGTAAGTGGTACTTATAAGTACCGTCGGTAGATAAAAAAATTATTAAAGGAATATTTAAAATAATTCCTTGATAATGTATAATTAGCAATACCGAAATCTAAACAGATTTCTGTTTTCGTCCTATGTTACTGATCAACCGCCTTAAGCAACTCCATCTTCATTTTAGGCTAAATGGCAGTTTGCTTTCCTCCTGAGCTTTTTGCCATTCTGCTAATAAAAAAATTCTTCTAAAATCGGAAAGAAAAAAAAACGCGAACCGAACTCACTGATGTTTACTCAGACTGCGATGTACTTGTCATCGAATTCCAAAGCCAAATGATAAGAGATAAGATGTTTTTTGTGTAGCGTTTGTAGGGGTGGAGGGTGATAGTAGCTTAAATAAATAAAATTGGCTCGTGCCACAGGCCATTCTGAAGGTATTTCAAAGCCAAGTTAGTCTCATTTTTGAAAAACATGTGAAACCATCTCTCTTCCATTTCACGCACTTCTTGAATCTCGCCTGCATGGCTGGTGTTTTCCGTATTTTGTTCATTCCCAGAAAGAAGATTTTTTCGCGTTACGCGATTTTCGTTTTGCGTTAAGAGAAAAAAATGTCTGAAAATGCCTAGTATTTCATTGAGACCATTTTTTCCCTCATGTTAACCGAAATTTCTTAAACGTTTTTACGTTAAACGCATTTCACTGTATTTTATTTTTTTATTTCTGTTCTCTTGTGAGGTATTCCTATAAATCTTTTTATTTACATTAGGGGTAGACAACCCAAATGACGCTTGCGAGCCGCACATAAAAATATGTACCTTTACATCAGATTTTTATACACAAAATATTTATTGGAGTGAAAATTTAAAACACAATGAACTATTATTATTGTTTTCATTATTTTTCATGTATACAGACATAGATAATATAATAATGTTTTTATAATATAATAATGCAATTATCACAAATAATGTTTAAATATTTCAGTCGCCATTTTCTTGAAAATTACTGAGTTCCCTTTGAATTGATCTTTCGTTACTCATTGT
Source organism: Trichonephila clavipes (assembly GCA_019973935.1). Classification (NCBI taxonomy): domain Eukaryota; kingdom Metazoa; phylum Arthropoda; class Arachnida; order Araneae; family Nephilidae; genus Trichonephila; species Trichonephila clavipes. Next base: position 1,095,469 of record BMAU01018674.1, on the reverse strand, counting down.
TGAAATTTGATTGCGCTGTCATTCGCAAACGATTAAGTATACATTGCCTTTTATCTTAACCTGAATATTTTTTTTAAACTTTAAAATACATCTCTGACTGCCTCTTGCTTTTTAGAAACTCCAAACAGAAAAGGATGAGGAGAAATGAAATTCGCATACACAGTGTGAATCATGTACCATCCATAGTAAAGGATATGCATAACGCAATTCTGAATTTATTAAAAAAATAATTTATAATAGAAAAATCCAATATGTAACTGTTTGATAAAGTATAAATCTATTTTAATCTAAAGGACATTTCTATTATCAAAAAAAACACATAACAGGTATACATTGCAGATTTATATATATATAAATTTCCCTCAAATAAATTTCAAAATGAAAAAACTTTAAAAACTTGATATTTAAAAAATTTTAAAAATTTACGTACTGGCGGGCCGCGCGTTGGACACCCCTGATCTACATGCTTACAGGAAATAAATTTTATGGTAACTTAAGTTTTTAAGAAAGTGCCACGACGGGAAATTTTCGCGGCGAGCTGACGTAATATTGCATCAATTGATAGATTAACAATTAACAAGCTAAGATTTAAATAATAATGTAATCAAGGAAAATTCTCGAAACTTCTTTAGTAAAAATATAAGTTTGGATTGAGAAAGAAATATCTTTTACTCGTGTGTGTGTGTGTGCCTTTTTTTTATTCTCGCTGTTGTCTTTATGTTTTACTTTCCTGATGGTATGTCATCCAAAATATTAAACAACCTACGATAATCTCACATTCGCACTCACACATATATACCGAAATTGTTTCAGAAAATGTTTTTGAAATAGTTGTTCAATGAACTCTCACAATAAATTCTTCTGACAACTGATTAATAGAAGTAAGATATTGTGAGGTCAACAATTCGTATCAAGAAATTGATTTTGAAAACAATACACTTCCATCGAATAAACCAATTATCTTCAAAATTGTCCAATCAAATCCTTTTTTCTTACATTCTTATTTTGATAACGTTATTTGCAACACTTTATCACGTATTTTATATCTTAGTGGATTGTTTGTCTTTAGTTTCTTGGATTTCTTAAGAAAACTCAAAACTTATAGAGAATATTTCGTGTAGAACACACTTAAATTACGTTTCCTTGTATTACTTTTCCTTTTCTCGTATTCTTTATTTGAAGAATTTCATCTAGAAAGATTATTTAGCAATGAATTTTTCTTATATATATAATCACAGCTTCACCTGATAAAAAAATTATATGTTTAGCTTACCTTTCTCCAAACCTTCAGAGGACTTGGCATCTTTTCAACTTTTTTTTTATTTGTGTGTTTAAAAATTATATTTTAGAATTTATAATATAATGTTTCTATTCAAGAAAATTATACGAGATTAAATTTTTCAAATATTATTCATACAATATTAAAATTTTTAATTTTTGAAAGAAAATTTGGAAAATTTTAGAATTGTACTTCTGTAATTATTTATTTTTTGACCTGGAATTATTTTGCTATATTCTTAAAGATGTTTTAAACAACTTTAGGGATAGATTTTACAATAACTTAATTAGTTTTGGAGAAAAAAATAAAATGTTGATATGTATGCACAAATTCAACAAAAAAGCTAAAATCTCCTACATTTTAATTTTTTAAAAAAAACTGTTAAGTTTATAGCAAAATCTATCCCTAATTTTGTTCCATGCATTATATATAACAAACAAGAAAAAAATGGAAGTGATTGGTAAGTAATTGTGGAAGGAGAAGCATTTTGAATACGGAAAAACTCAAACTGAGAAAAACCATTTTAAAGTTTATAATTTTAAAAAAATAATTATTATAAGCACAAATAAAAAATAAAATATCACTTTAAAACATTAGCTATATATTTTTTTTCAAAATAATAGCATTTTCATATTATTTTTCAGACCGTATATTTTATAAATTATCTTTTTAGTGAATATTAATTGCATAAGAAAACTCAGGGAAAATGTTAAAAAAAAGTTTTTTTCGGTCATGACAGAAATTTTAGTTTTTTTTTCTTCACATGTATTGCAGAATTATATTCGTATGAAAAACATATGAGAAGTAAGAACTGAAATTATGAAATTATTAGTATAAAATTTCTTAATTCAAAAATTATACATGCACACATTTCACAAAGAAAAAAATTACATTATTGTAATGCCTCTGTAATATTCTGCTTTGTATTTAAACTTTCTTTTTTATAATTATAATTTCTCTTTTTAAAATAGATTTTTTTTTTTTATCAAAACGGTTTTTTTTTTTTTTTTTTTTTTTTTCTAAAAGGGGGCATGCTCCCACTGCCTAATTTGTTAATTTACATTTTTCAAATGAAGTTACATCCAACTTATAACGTTCCGGAATGCAAAAGTGATATATTAATCGAAAGATAATAATGCAAAGAAAACAACTAAGTACAATACAAATGACATTAAGGCCGTTTTGAAAAGGTGCCAATCCCCTTTAATCCTTATTTTTGAAACTTTTTACTTAAATACTTAAGATATTAATTTATTTTAGATTTAGCTATGCTAAACTCAATTTATATTTATTTTTATTCCGTTCAACTGTAAGTCTACGAAGTTGAGAAAGCAATATAGACTATAAAGTACTAACTCTTCGAATCTACTTAAAAAACAATACTGATTTTTTAAAACCAGATAATTATTAAACATGATGGGAAATGAAACTAGCCATCAAGAGGAATTTTGAAAGAATAGGAAAAATATTATATTGCAGGAATTATAAGATTTCTCTTTTAGTTACATTAATATAATACAAAACCACCAACTTAAGAAACTAATTTTATTTTATTGAAGGCAAAAAAATATAAAAACTCTTAGAAAAATTTTTTGAAATACGTCTATTATTGTAAAGAAATTATTAACATCACATACATTCTTTTAAAAACTTCATCGCTTTGGAGCAGTTTCATTTCCAATTTCTTGAGAAACAAATAAATTATGAGTATAATTAGATGTTTTAGCTAACGTTTATTAAACTCGCTATGTATTAATGCTTTCAAGTATTTTAACCCCGATTGATAATTATTTTTCAATTCTAAAAATATTTTTAAAATATTAGAAATAGAACATAGAAAAGTTAAAGATATAGAACAGATAAAGTTAGAAAATAAATGTTTAAGGTTTGGTTAATTTTTCCGTAAAAATACTAATTTGAGAATAAGTGAATTTATGTGTTGACGTTAATTACATATTTTTTTTAAAATTTGTACATTCTTCTTATGCGATGAGTTTTTTGTTTTAATAAAAACTTTCAACTTGGAGATAATATGTGAGAAATATAATGTATTTATAATAATTTGAGTTGTAATTAAACATTTACTAGTTGAACATGTTTTTCCGAGTGTCTATATGTTCCCTCTTTTCCCCAGGTAATGTTTCCCTTTTCCTCTCAACGTCAACATTCCCAGCAATTTCTATATGTATGTAACTAATTTTTCCTTTTTTAAAATTCCTTCTACTTTACCCTATCAGACGGGTTTCTTTCCTCTCCGTTCTATTTTTAGACCAAAAGGTGAGGGAGAGATAGACCTTACTAGCACTTTAAAGGAAAGTGAATACGCTATTTTGCTGATTTATAAAGTTTTATTTATTTATTTATTTTTACAGCAATAATGGATTTAGAAATATAAAGCGATATAACTATCTGATAAACTAATTTTGCTGTTATAACCTTAAAAAAAATTCTGTATCGCTAAAGAGATAATGCTTGATAATCCACGGCCTTCAGAATAAATTAAAATTTTTGAAAATACATTTTTTTATCTTCTATTTATTATTGCTGATTTTTTTTTCGTTTGAGCTCAAAAAAGTAGTTAAAACCTACTTTTTGATTCTTTGATCTATTGGGTCCGAAATTTTCAAATATTTACTGTTTTAAAAAACACTCTTAGGTTGACCGACTACGTTCGGAACCTAATTTTGCAAAACCACATAAATGAATAATTTTTCAAAAGCACGTGAGTGAATAAAATTTTTGGATATTTAATGTCACTTGAATTTTAGAAAATACATAAACATTGTCTTAAAAATATTATGGCAAAAAAAAACACTTTAAAATGTCATTTTTTTTAGCAAAAAAGAAAGAATATATTTTTGAAATATTCTCCGTTGATGAAAAGTGCTTCTATGATAACAATCTTTAGCCTATATATAGTTCGGAATTCTATACAGAGGCTGAATTCTCGGTTTTACGAAAAATTCACATTATTTTCAGAGTTACGATAAAATGAAATAATAACCGGTTTGTTTTGTTAAATTTCTTTATCATGGTGTGTATTAAAATATGAAGAAATCTACTATTCCTATATTTATTGTATATTAATCCACTATTTCATTTATAGAAAAAAATCCTAGTTTAAACTCTGTACAGAAGTCTCAACTATACGAAGACAAAACATTATTATTATTGAAGCATATTTCATAGAAGAAGAATGTTTTAAAAATGCCATTTTTCCTACATTTTTAGCACAAAAAATTGCTTTCAAACTCTTTGTAATCAATATTTTTAAAATGGATGTTTGTATGTAGGAAATCGCATTACTCTAACACCGTTCAACCGATCACTAGGAAAATTGACATGCGTATGCATTTTTTTTGGGGGGGGAGAAGGTTTTTGTGCTATTCTTTTTGTTGCAGCTCCTCACCAGGTGGCGCTACAGCATATCAGCTTCTATACCATTCAATCAATCACCAAGTTCCCAACAGGGTCACCAAAATTGATGCCAACTTGGCCCAATCGCAAACATTTCGCTGTGTTTCTATTGAATCGTCATTATATTGTAAGGGAAGGTGTGTGGTCTTCCTCCCCTTGGAAGAACATCTCTCGAAGTATCAGCGTGAGCTAGAGGTGTAGGATTAGCGAAAGAACTAGGGTCAAACATTATCTTAATAGGACTTTATTAAGATATTCAACTTAAACCTTTAACAAATTAAATTATAATAATTAATATGAGAGAATCTACAATGTTAAAAATACGCAACACGCAATAAGACTTAATCTAATTCAGACCACTATCAATAAACGAACCGCCTAATCTCCGATTCTAATATTAAATAATCAATCCTACCTTATTACAGCTTGGAGCAGCGATCAATCTTGTCTTTGTATGCAATGGTATGCAACTTGGCTCATTCCTTCTATTCGATCACTAATAATTTGAATTCACGTCACACAAAATTCATTCAGACTTGAACCACGAATTGTAATAACCATCAACTGCCACAAACTAACGTCAATTGTCAAACATTACCCTACATTGCCATCCCGCTTACTCTAAGATCCTATACTTAAAAGTTTGTTCATTTGCATCTTTTATTCACACTTCACTTCTTGGATTTGGTTGGAAAAGAGTTGCCGTTAATTCTGGCCCAAAAATCCCAAAGGACTTGTTAAAGAAAAGACGCGTGAGACGTTACAGGAGTTGCTTGCGAATATTACAATATTAACATAAAATAAATACAACAGAAAGTAATATTAACGTATTATATAAATCCAGATATATTTTATTTACACTATTTTAAGCATTCATTACACAAAATGTGTAACAACGTGCTACTTTTGCTGAGCAGAGATCAGTTAAAGAAGTTGTTTTCAAAAATCGACCCACAAGAGAGTTACGGGGCGTTATAAATAAAAAAATTAAAAAAAAACTTTTTAACTGCTATTAGATCTACAGACTTAAAATTTAACAAATATGGTTTTTTTCTTCAGCTGAGATATGCAAAAAGCTTTTTTTTTTTGTTTAACTTGCGCGATTCACGTAAAACTAACTCATTATAAAGACTTCTTTACCTTCAGTCTGAATTGTTTAATAATTAAATTCAACCCTGAGAAGAACTGGTATACCAGCTAGAAATATCATTACAACAATTTTATATACATATTATCTTTTAAGTGTAAAATCCTTAATTTCATAGAATAAGCAGATATTTCATGAAATAACTAGACAAGTCAGTTAAAGCATATGAAATTTTTGAATTCTATGATTTAACTAGGTATTCTATAGAATAACGATTACTTGATCGCTAAAGTATGAAATATGGCTCTCGAAAGCTCTTTGAACCGATTTAGGAACAAGAGATGGCGGAATAAAACAATTGCACTCTAGATCTCAGTTTAATATATCTGAGAGAGAATTAATTCCAATTGAAGAAGTTCCGAATATTGACACAATGCTTCGATCTGTTACAAATAGCTCAAAGTTGTGGCACTGGACAAGGATTTAAAAAGTGTTTGTGTAAAAAAAATGTGTAATAGTAAAAAGTGTGCTTGTTTCAAAAATAATATGCAATGTAATTCTAAGTACCATCACAGCAATACTTGCTCTAATAAATAATGAAAAGCAAAATATAAAGGCATTTCATAAAATTTAAATTATTATTTTCTTACATTTTTATTTGAAAAGGTTTACGCAATGTTTTTATGAAGCAAAAGGTTTTCTTTCCCAGCATGTATTTTTTTGTGATAACATTCAAATATAAATATTTCTGCAACATATTATTTTTTCCTTTCCTGTTTACCTAATATTAGCAATATAAGCAATAATAAATTATTATATCATCTGCTTTTCCTTATTATTAATCAGTCATCCGCGATAGGGATAAAAAGTATTATTCAAGAGATTTTAGCTTTTTACGATAAACTAATTTATAAAATAACTTCGAAATCGTTTATTTTTTACTTAACGCTCTATCATTAGTTATTTCATAGAATAAGTAGGTAAAGTATGAAGTTTTTCACCTATTATATACTTTAACTGAGTTGTCTAGTTATTTCATGAAATACCTAGTAATTCTATGAAACAACTGAATTACACACTTTGACGGTAACATATGTATTCTAATTTCAAATGACGCTAAATGTCAAAAATAAAAATAATAGTAATAATAATAATTCATTTATATGCTTTTGCAAAATTATGGTACCGAAATTAGTCAATCAAACAAAAAAAGTGATAAAATAAATAAATAAATAGTTAAAATCCTAACAAACTTGCAAAAAAGTAGATATTTCAGTTTTTGGTTACGGATTTCTGATATATTATAGAGGTTTTGTATATGCGTATTTGTTTTTCTTATGTGGATAATTGAGAACCAGAAAACTTATGTTTACTTATTTTCTATGGTATCTCTTATATCAAAGAAAAATGATAAGTTGCTGATAAAACATTGCCATTTTTGTTTCATAAATTTTTAGAAAATACTTATATTAATTCAAATTTGCTCAAAACGTGATGTATTTTGTTAGAAATATCAAATTTTTAAAAACATATATTGGATTACATCTGGAAGCGCAAAAAGATACTGTGTTTTGTTTTAGTGTGAATTAGATCACTAGGAGCACTTTTAATTCCTTAAATTATTAGCCGGTATATACAGCTTGAACGCGAATTGGTGTAGAATTAAATCATCGAGCTTTTTCAAATGATTCTCGTACAAATCAAACAAAACTATCGTAGAACTAAACCCATTAACAATATTTCTTCCATTTGACAACTATAAATTTACCAAGGCACTACAAAAGTCACTAAAATACGAAATAAAATCCGTAAAAGACGAGAATTTGAAGCATTTAAGGGATTGGAAGAAACAATCTTTTGATGGATTCTAGAACGTATAAAAAGAGAATGCAATTCCCGGAACCAGATGTCATCGCTCTAACAGAGAATCGCAATAAAGAACCCAGAAAGAAACTGCTCTGAAAGAAAAAGGCAACTAATGCAATAAGACACACGCCACTACATCTGTGCAGAAAGTCGTAATACGATTGGAGATCGACAATTGCCATTTAGTCGCCAAGGCGGCGAAGAATTCAATAAGTTGCGACAAGTAGGGAGAAATGTGGCGATAAAAAAAACAAAGATGGCGGGGTGCGAAGCTGAGACGGGAAAATTCGATTAGTAACGAAAAAGTTGAGAATCCGAGCTGTCATAACTGGATTCATCGAAGAAAACCGAGGAAGATACGATATTAATCACATTTAAAGTGAAATAGTGCTGTGTGGGTGTTATAAAAATAAATTTATATTTATTGTGCTGGGACATCTCGGAAAATTAAGTTTTCCCTGAGCCTCTGAGAGATTCCAATAAAATGCATGAATAAGAAATGTAAAAAAAAAAGTGGAAAATTAAGTTATTAGAGTCGTAAATGTTTTGCGAAAGATTTCGATAAGATTTTACATCTCAAAACATAATTTTCACAGTTAATATTTTTATTTTCTGTGCTCCAAATATTATGTTTTTAAAATCGATAAAATTATTTTGTTTTATAGTTTTTAAGGCTATAACTTTATTTTCAAATTGTTTTTTTACTTTAAAAATTAAAAACAGAATGACAATAAAATAATAAAACTATAAACCGTAAAAAGTGTATTTTAAGAAACTTTTGGGTAAAATTTAATCTTAGTTTTATATCGCATTTGCTTAAGGTACATTCTAACATTAAGAGTCAGAATTTTTTTAAAAAAAAGTCAGTATATAGTTTCTTATATTTGTAATATAAACTATATATTCATTACACTTTCTTATCTATTCATTCTATCATTATACTTATTTATGTTATATATAAAATTAGCTAATAAAAAGAAATTTTCTCAGTTGGTAACGTAAAACCTTTGTAGGGTGAAATAAAAAGTACCGTATAAGAATCATATTTCAAAATTTTCATTCAAATCTTTCAAGAATAATTGGAAAAATCTATTAGGTGTTATCTACCAGATTATTTAGCCAAGGTTAGTCCCAAATTCAGTGCATACTAGAAACATAGTGCATAGATGCGGGTTAAGAAACAATTGATAGATACAAGAGTTGAACAACTGTTAAGCAATTCACACAGTTCATTTATGAATGAATTTGAGTGTTTGCAGTTACTTGATTACTGCAAGAATGCGATGATATAACTGACAGATCGATAAGAGTATGATTTTATATTTATAGGGAATAGTAATTTTGGAAAATATATATATAAATCCATTACCGTATATTTCCGAATATAATCCAATCCATGCATAAAAAAAAAGTCCAAAATATAAACCCGTATATAAACCAAATTGAAAAAAAAATCCTGTAATTCTCAAAACATGTTGCTATTAGGGTAAAAAAGTCAAAGTGGAGATATACAGGGTGGCCATAATTAAACTGCAAGAGGAGAGAAAACTACCGGGAACATTCCAGTGAAATTTGGTATCTACACGTTTCAGAACATGCGCAAGTCAAATATGCAAGGAAAAAAATCGCCATTTCCCCCCTATAGACAGTTTTAATGCTTATCGACAGCATATATGAAATTTCAAGCCCATCTAACAATATAAAAACAAAACCACATTGAGTAATTGTCAACCATGACTCTAAATAAGAATGAACGAGCATTGTTAGTCAAGATATTCTATCAGAATGATAGCAATTATTCAACAATTATGGGGAATGACTTGTAATTTTCTTGTGGGCCCACATTTCTTTGAGACCCCAACTCCAAGTGGTCCCCTCTGGCCACCCTGTATATACAGGGTGGCCAGAGGGGGACCAACTGCAAGTGTTCAAGGATGCTGGAGGGAAAACCACTGGAAATATTCCATTTAAATTTGGTATCTACACGTTTCAGAACATCCGCAAAAATCAAATATATTAAAAAATGTCATTTTCCCCCGAAAGAAGGCACTGCACCGTATTTCAACGCTCACCGGGGACATAGATAACTTCCCAAACGTCGGGATCTCATAAAGCAATGTGGGTCCACAAGAAAATTCCAAGTCATTCTCTACGCCATACGGTTATATAGTTGGAATGGAATTTTTCACGTTTAGCGTATTGGTTGCTCGTTCCCCACGTTCTGAAGTTATGCGTATTTACACTACCTGATGGTGTAAAATGCGCCTCGTGTTTCCGCAGGATTCTCTGTATCCAAATGTCATCCTCACTGATTTTCGACAGGACTAAGTTTACAAAATCACTTCATCATTAGGTTTCAATTCTTGAAACATTTTAATTTTATACGGATAACGCCGAAGAATGTGGTGCAACACTTTATGCACAGTTGACCAGGGAAGAGATGATGCCCGAGCCTCACTTGTTGCAGTATACTGGCTCCTGAACACTGCTACTCGTAGTAGATATAGCATCGTCACTTTGTTGCACTCTTTCCTGGTTTACGGGACTCCGACCTCTTTTGCCTGGAATAACTCCCAATTCTTCTGTTTCTTCAAATCTAGAAACATTTTTTTCAATCCTTTGACATCCATTGGACCTCTTCTTAATCGTTTCATAAGCCGGTATTCTTTCAGAATAGATGAATAATTGTTACCATTGTCATAGAATATCTTTACTAACAATGCAAGTAACTTCTTACTTAGTCATTGCTCAATGTGATCTTGTTTTTACTGTTCGATGAGCTTAAAATGGGTACATATGCCATCTACAGGCATGCATTGAAACACAGCACAGCGCCATTTATCGAGTGAAAATGGAGATTTTTTTTCCTTTCATATTTGTCTTGCGCATGTTCCGAAACGTGTAGATGCCTAATGTCATTGGAATATTCCTAGTAGTTTTCTCTCCAGCACCCCTTGAACACTTGCAGTTTAATTATGGTCACCCTATATTTTTCCATAAAATTGGTGTAAGTAAAACACCAGACGTCAACAACGATAGTTTTTCTGGTAACCCGAATATTTTCCCATTTATTTGTTATTTTGTTTGCTACCTGTGTTAGTCGAACTTTCTGCACCAATTTATCGTTTGGAGCTACCTGTGCTAGTCAAACTTTCTGCACCAATTTATCGTTTGGAAAATGAATGGGAAGAGAAATTTTTGTAAATAGTAGATGATACTCAATCTATATGCTTTATGCCATGGAAGAAGAAATAAAGAAAAGCATATGCTTTCATTCATGTGAATGAATGTGACTTTTACGAAACGTTCGGTAACTCAGGGGAAGGGTGTGAAACTATCTCACACCTTGTGCATTACTAAACTACATGACACCTTGTGCATTTCTAAACTACCTCACACCTTGTACATTTCTAAACTACCTCATATCTTGTGCATTACTAAACTACCTCACTCTTTGTGCATTACTAAACTACCTCACACCTTGTGCTTTACTAAACTAAAGGGTGTTTTTTTTAGAGGTATAGAACTTTAAATTGCAATAAAACAACGATGTATTATTCGATTGACATGAATTTTTTTATTCGAAAGATAATCTTGTGGCATTACATTTTAAATATGATTTCTGGCATATGGCTGGCTCGGGTGTAGACAAATCTGGACGTCCAATTTTCGATGACTTTTTCCAACATTTGTGGCCGTATATCGGCAATAACACGGCGAATGTTGTCTTCCAAATGGTCAAGCGTTTGTGGCTTATCCGCATAGACCAATGACTTTACATAGCCCCACAGAAAATAGTCTAGCGGTGTTAAATCACAATATCTTGGAGGCCAATTCACAGGTCCAAAACGTGAAATTAGGCGGTCACCAAACGTGTCTTTCAATAAATCGATTGTGGAACGAGCTGTGTGACATGTTGCACCGTCTTGTTGGAACCACAGCTCCTGGACATCATGATTGTTCAATTCAGAAATGAAAAAGTTAGTAATCATGGCTCTATACCGATCACCATTGACTGTAACGTTGCGCACCAAACAGTCAGTTTTTCTGGATGTAACGGTGTTTCGACATACACTTGTGGATTAGCTTCACTCCAAATGCGGCAGTTTTGTTTGTTGACGTAACCATTCAACCAGAAGTGCGCTTCATCGCTAAACAAAATTCGCTTATGAAAATCGGGAACAACGGCAATCTCGTTTTGGGCCCATTCGACGAATGTACGCCTTGCTTGATGATCGTTTTGATGACTGAGAATAAATCAAACTGAGAATAAATCACTTGACAGCTGTTAAATCGGTCGCCATCTTGGAAAGTAATGCCAACTTAAACTTCTATACCTGGGAAAAAACACTCTTTATTACCCGAACAACTTGGATTCGGACGCTGACTTAGAAGGACTTATAACTTTTTTTTCCTATTTAGAATAAAATTTGAGTCATAAACACAATAAAAATTAATAGATTAAAATGCTCGCGCATGGCTAAAGGGAAATGTTTAATAAATTCTCATTTTTACTAAACTATGTTTTGTCTGAGATTAGCAGATCCCTATATAAGTCGATCCCTTTACTTTAACTTTTTAAATATGTTCCGAAAATCCTGGGATTATTCACGGAAATATACGATAGTGATATTTATGATAAAATATAGATTCCTTTATGTTTATATAATATTATTAAGATACTAATTTTGGATTCCAATATTTCTATGGAGAGAAATATTATTCTCAATTATTTACGCATCAAAATAATGCATTGATTAGAAAAATAAAATGTAATTCAATTCCTACTATTAACTCACACACTCTCTATATTTATTTACCTATTTATCTAGGTGGAATTTTCAATAGTTAATAAAATGCACTTTATAAAAAAGCGCTCAAAGAAATTTTATATACAGGATTATTTTAGATGGCAATTCAATAATTTAATTATAATTAATAAAAATTAATTGATTAAAACTAATTATTTAAAGAATTTTAAATACAGCCAAGTTGGCGTCATTTTCGGCGACTTGTGTCAAAACTTGAAAAAGTTTTTTCTCACGTTTTAAAGCATTCAGTTGAACTGAAATTTTACAGACACGATTGTTTTGGATGACAATACGATACTTGAATGATAATTAATAAAAATCAATTACCACTAATGTTGTGATTCTGTCATATGTATATACTTGTTTATATTAATTGTAACTATTTAATAAAAAGTAGCTAAAATAAAAATTTTCTTTGTTGACCTAAGTAGGAATTGACTTAAGAAATTTTTTTTTTTTTATACTACTTGTTTTTAATCTAAAAAGTATTAATTAATGTTTGAATCATG